>DWAJ01006533.1:0-10274 GCA_018238005.1 Eurema mandarina | reverse complement strand
CATCTAGATAGGATAAGCCGTTTCTGAGATTAGCGTGCACAAACAAACAGACAAACAGACAAAAATTCCAAAAATCATTGTTTTGGGTTCTATTGCGATAATAAAGGTCTCCTGTAATATTTTTTCTGATGTATCTTCCATGTACAGACAGGGACTCGTTACGTTTTTATTATATGTATAGATAATTACAAAACTCATTACAATAAACAGTTGATTATGGGATTTACCCGTTGATCCAGCGGTTATAAAGATGACTGGCGTCTAATTTGATTACTGTATTAACTTGCAGACCATTATATTTAGATAGTACTTAATTTGTTGCTACTAAATGGTAAAGTAACGAAGCTAGGTATACAGCATAGCATAGCTGTGCCCAGCACGTATATTGATGCTAAGTGTGACGTCATATTTTTTATAAGATTTCATATTAATTAGTACTTTATATGAAAAGTTAGTTGGAAATAGACGCTATTTTGAATTCGATGCATTAATGCTGTGGGATCACGTTTATTTTTAAGTTTGGATATTTAATAGAAATACACTCTGATACCAATAAAAAAAACTGATTTTTTTAGACATTTTGTCATGGTCTAGTTTATGTTATAGACTAATTATGACCAACGCTGTTCCTTTTGACATAACTGTTAGGATGTTCTGTTAGCAGCGATTATATGCAGAACTAATATTCGTTCAAGCTATATCACGCAAAACTGGCTGTTATCCTATAGTATTAAGATGCATTATTCCATATCACATAATCTAGCTCTGTGAGCTCACAATTTTGTTCACGTCATTATTATGTCATGAAGCTTAACATTTAAAAATGCTGCACACTAAATAGATCATTAGCTCGGCTCCTTGATATAACGAATAAAGTTTTTAAGAGTATTATAAATAAAACAACCGCAATAGCTTAGATGAAAAGATTTTATTTTACAAATATTCTGTCAGAGTTATTATTTTGTGAAATTTACCCTTTCACAGCTTTTTAACGTTAATATAATTTAAACTATTACGAACACAAATATAAAACCATTGAAAATAAAAACACTCCAGACCGTTTTTCTCTCATTACTTAAAAGCAATTTTAATCAACGTTCCATTTCAAAGGCACAACCTGGAGGTTGGTGCATTTCAAATATTTTTTTCCTTCCTTTCGCGTGCGTTGTACAAGCACTAGATTACCTACGTACCTAATTGAAGAGAACTGCCATCTGGAAACACTAAGAATCTTTTGCTTCTCGACAGTACACGTGTCGCGTTTCCCTCCAATTTGGCACAAGCTCCATCATCACAGCTAGGATATTCACAAACAGCTGCCCCTAGCAAGAACACTAGCAGACCCACACTAGCAAACATGACCGATAATTAACCCTACCAATTAACGTATAAGATGTCGGACACGTTTGAGAAATAAATTAACAATTAAGATTTCCAAAACGGAGTGGCCGGTTAGAAAACGCAAAATGTACTGTCTTGGAGCACAGGGATATGTATAAAGAAAGAGCAATTAACATGTTCTGTGTCAACGTGACTACAGTTACATTCGTGTTAGAATTATTATTGATTTTCCAAAAACAAAAAAGGGAATCTCGCTGCGTGATAATGAAATAAATCGGGTGTAAGAATTGAAATGTCACTTTGTAACGTTTGCTTCATAATTGGTACCATTAAAAGTCTACCATTTCAGACTATTATGACCGGAGAGCCATTAAAATTGAGACATAATTATGAGCGTAATGAGCTATGAACGCTAATTGACGACCACTTTTTATGCATTAAAGAAATTGCAAATTAGCAAATAAAGTGCCGCTCGGTTTCTAAAAAGATGATTGTATATTTCTCGATGTCTTCAGAGAAAATGAGAATTCTATTTGTAATGTAATTTGCTAAAATGTGTTTCAAATATTATAATTGAAATTTCAATATTGGGTGAGCAACGTTTAATAGTAGATTTTTTTGTATTACATTTAGAATAGAAATAGCAAACGGGCTATTTAAAGTGTTTTATATTGTTTGATGAATAATTAACAGAGTACTTTATATACGATTTATAATAAGATTTTATATAATATTAAATTCGTATGATCGCTGTTATTGCAGATATCTGCTATATGCAGTGATCATAGAATCCATTGATAAACATTCGTGTAAAAACTATTGATATGTTTTTCGTTACAAAAAACTAATATTTCATAAACTTTTAATATGTTTGATAGATTAGTTGCATATATGTTTTTGTAGGATTATTTTTAAATACAAACGCTTTTTAAAACAGTAATTGTATATTAAAATATTAATAAGTTATAGTGTTTGAATTATCGTTGGACATAGAACTGCAGTCTGGATATAACTCGTCGCAAGAACCGGATGAGTTATGGGCTGTGTCGTATTCGCTATAGTAATTATCTTCTACTCTGCTTTTTGGTAGTCTGAAACAGCAATATTTTAATTATTTATAAGCTACTTAATTGGTAAAATAAATAAAATAAAATAAAAAACACTTTATTGACACATACAAGGAATAGAATAGCCAACATCATCAACAAACAAAATAGGTACTTAATAAGAAACTTCTTGTATTAGTTATAGATAGGCATATGTCGATTAAGTAATTTTTTAATACCATGAGGATTTTTAAGTGTTACTATATTATGAAGCCTAGTTGAAAAAAGATGTATTTGACTGAATTCTTTATTTCGATTTCAAAGACGACATCAATAACGAAAAGATTAAATCTGTGTAAACTATAAAATAAAAAATATTTAATTGTTTCCTTCATATCCAAGTCAATACAAAAATAACAAAAGGAACGAAAACAAGGAAATTTATTGTACAAATATATTGTAACATATATATGAAAAAGGCTTACGTGAAAACAGCCCGTAATATTTCTTGCAGAAAAGCGCCCTGAGGATAATGGCTCGTCTGACCGATTATACATAGCGTTTTCAACAGACACTGCCTTCCATTACCTCCAAGCCTACAAATAAAAAGAAATTGAATAGCACTATAGGGCACAACAATTATGACACAATTATCGCGATTTATGCGCAGTACAGGTACAGACATCATTTTGCATTTGGTCTAGCGAACTTTATATATAACTTTGTTTCGTTAAAGCTATTACTACGTATAGTAATAGGTTTCCCTATCCCTAAATTAATTTAATTCCTAAATCTCTAAATTTGTTAAAGAAAGATGTAAAATTAATTAAATATTTTATTGTGCACATCTAAGTATGCACCTATATAAGTAAGTAGGTTAGTGCATTTGTACCATTTCTAACTCAAAAAATCTGCACCGATTTAAGTAATTTTAGTTTTATTCCTTCAAACACAAACGTTTCGTTTTCATTTGTAAGAACATAAGAAACCTTTTTTAAGTATTTAACGAAAGAACTAATTCTATGTAAAACATTAGTGGTACATTAGTACAACTTACCCCTGTAACATAATTTCGATTTTCTCGTATAACTCGGTGCGACTGTTCCTATGAAACTCGACACTGTTACTGTCCATATCAGTGAATTCAATCCTATTTCTCGATGCATGGATTTGTTTTTTGTTCATATCCACGCTGCGTTTCGCAAACGCAGGATTAACAATCGGCTTCCTGAAACCAAACGCGTTAAAATAATATTTAATACTAGCCGGCCTGGCGCGACTTCGTCCACGGTGTACCAATCCTACCCAGAAGCTTATATTTTTTTATAACATAGGGGGCAAACGAGCAGGCGAGCCACCTGATAGAAAGTAGTCATCGCCGCCCATCAACACTCGCAGAGCTTGAGAGCTCTGGAGTGGGTCGCCGACCTTTTAAAAAGATGTACACTCTCTTCTTGAAGCATCCCAAGTCGTAATTTACCGGAAATACCGCACGAGAGAGCTGATTCCACAAGGCGGTGGTACGTGGCAAAAAGTTTCTTTAAAATCGCACTGTGGTTGACTGCCAGCCCTATATATTATACCCTACGCCTATTATTTTTGCTTAAAAACCATCCCCGTACATCCAGGATCATTATAAAAAAGAATTATGTAAATCGGTAGGGCTGTTATCGAGTTATGCGCTTACCAACACATTTTGCGATTCATTTTTATATAATAGATTAACAGAAAATTCTTTGCAATAACAAACTAAGACAAAAAACTTAAAGAATATGTAACCAATTGTTATCGATTGATTGCTTCTACGTTATCGCATCCAGTCTTATTTGTAATTAGGTTATAAAATTAAAGCATAGTTTTTGTAAATAATACATTTTAATTTCTGTTTGCCTACTCGGTATCCAAATACGTGGTCCGTTTACATATATATTAACGATTATATTATGTAAACGGACATACACGATTAACATCCCATAAACGATTGAAGCTGTTAATAAAAAATAAAATAATGTTGCAAAACTTCCTCAAAATACATAGAATACAAAATACATAATATTCACTTCAACTTTGTGAAAAGCGATTCCTTTTACTGAATTCACACAATATTTACATACAGAAAGATTTACTACATGTTTTCTAAAACGCACCAGTGATTTTTTCCTTTCACACTCACTGAACAATCCTGAACATTCAAATCTGTATCGCATCAACAGAGAAATTTTCTCATGCGTGAAATCTGTCGCGGAAGTTGCAGAAAGTATTGGATCAGAATAATAAATAAGTCAATGTTTTAATGAGCACATAAAAATATCAGTACGTTATTTGAATGATGCAGATATTTTCAAATCGAAGATATGAAGAAACACCAATATTTTCCTTAAGCTACAAACGACTTTCTTTAGATAATAACTATACGATTTTCGATTTGATTCTGTTAAGTTTATTTAATTTTTATATCAGTAACTTAAATGAATTTGTATAGAACACGCGGTACCTACATGATTGAGTATTATCGATAATAATTTGTTATATTATTTTCTCAATTAAATAAATCTCTTAAATTTCACGAAGAAAATTGCTTAGCGCGATATATAATAAGAGGTTATTTTAGTAATTTTATAATTTTTAATAAATGACATCATATCACTATAAACATGTTACACAAATCCTGCATAAACCTCAAAATGTTCTTACCGCTTATAGATTTAGGCTTAAAGATATTCTCAAAAAAGATTACAGTAATTTCTTACTTGAGAACATAACTTACCGCTTATAAGGTTGTTTGTGAATGACTTTCCCATCCTCATCGGTGTAGTAGATGACTTTGCTATCCATTCTCCTGTGCAAGGGATCAGCTCTGTGATCGAACGGTGAGTACGGATCTTGGGGCAATTCGTACGCTAAGGCAGCTGTATTACCCCATAGAAATATATCGCCGATCTGAGTTATTACTGGATAAGTGACGCAGAATACTGAAACAATGTTGATTATTTAATCGATGGAACTGAATTGTAATATTGTATGGTTGTTGGATATATACCTTTGGTTATTAACATTTGCTTTTGTCACCAATCATCGCAATTATTCAACATTTTAGGTTTTGTTTGTTCGTTGCACCCAACTACACATAATCAGATGAGACTAAAACTAGTCTTAATTGTGATCGCAATGTCCCCACTTTAGGTAATCAAATATCTGATTATTACAAGTTTTATAAACCGCTTTCTACATAATATATATTTAGAGGCAAGAAAGAAATATTCCATAACGTGAACATACCAAGATCAATTTTTAAATTTAAACAAAACAACTTTGAATTTTAACAATAATAATGTTGTTCTCTGAAAACTAAACACAGAACTAGTTAAACTTTGCATCTTAGTTTACGGCAAAATACCTCAAAATGATAGTTATGAAACTTTAGTTTGGCGCGCTTGTTTTATTCACAACACAAACGAAATATATAAACGCATTTTATTAACTTTTACTGAATTTTTACAAATCTAAAATAACTGACAAATCTTCTATTTCCTTAACATACATTTTTAGAACATTAATGGATCGATATCTGTCTTAAGAGCGCTATGGTGTATTACAATCAACTGCACTGCAAACAGTAATAAAACTGAAAAAATAGAAACGAAACAAAATATTTAGATTCGTCGGATAGCGTAGTTTCCTAATTCCTCGCATTATTGTATTCTTCAACCGCAAATGGGTCCCTAGCGACCCTTCAATGCGTTACTAAAGGCCGCGGTCGCCCAATCGTTTATAGCCTGCCTTATGCCTGCTGTTTTATCTTTGTTTTACGTGCGTCGTAAAGAGTTATTAAATAAAGGGAACGTATTAAATAGATATTATGATCGGACGCATTGTGCGGATATGTTGAATTCTTATTTATTCATTGCCAAGATACATACATATAATGTATAGGTTTTCAATGGTCGGGAAAATTATAATAATTGAATTATTGTTGTAGCATTATGGTAAAACCAACCTTGCTAGATAAAAATAAAAGTCTGTATACTAAGCACGAATCTAAGAAATTTGCTAATAGTAATGGGAATATATCGTACTTAAAAATATATTTAATATAGCCTCACCCAATTGAAAAGAACTGCCTTCAGGAAATATAAGAAACCGCTTTTTTCTGGATAACACTCTACTATCGTTGGATTCTGTGGAATTATCTTCTTGACATAAACACATCACTGCGAAACATAAAAACATAAAATGTTGCACAACCTTCATACTGACTTAAAAGTGTGTAAATTTCTTTTGGTACAGAATATTACATTTTTTCGAGAGATTTCGGATTATACTAATACCTTAAATTTTTTGAGAAGACGTTAACGTGAATGTTAATCACGATTTACAAACATCTTAACGGTTAGCCGTTATTAGCTAAAAACAGGGTGCTTAGAAACCTAAGGTTGTACGTGTTTTTAATATTAATATAGTTAGGTACCCTTGAAAATATATTAATAAGGCAATGTATAGTCTAAATAACACTAGCATCACAAATGCTTTTCTAACGTAAGGAAGCTATAATAAGTAAGGACTTATTTTGAAAAATATTGTGTTATGAAATTGCTAAGAGCCTTTTTTCCTTAACAAAGACGTGCATAATGACATAATCTTTTAGAGAACAGAATTACTTTACGAAAAAGTTTTGTTTTTACTTATTTGACAAATCTTTGTACTTAAAAATTAGACGGAGTCTCCTTAGAACAATCCTTTTTGTTTTCTCCAAATTTGTGTTAATAGATCAATTTTATTTGAATAAATTAAAGCTATGCCGTAAGGATGAATTGGTTCAGATTATCGGAGGGGTAAATATTGTATCCAACATCGCATTCATATCACTATATGTATATCCAAAGATGATAAGAATTGAATCGATTTTGATAATTATTATATACCAGTAGTAAGCGACATAATATGCAAGTGTAGATCCTCAAAAAGTAAATGACCTTGAGTTCACGTAGTTAGGTTATGTTATGTTGAGTATATTTGAATTGAAAATGTTTGGAAAGCCATTACATGTGTATAAAAGACAAATATACTGAGTACTATCATATATATAAACTATCTGTGGCCGCGACTCCGTCCGCGTGGACTTTCATATAAAATTTGACCTTTATAAAGTTTTCAATATTGTTATTATTCTGTATTCTGCTATTCGGGCAGGAACAAATCCAACGAACCAAAAACCATGAAAGTTGGTCAAACCGTCTTTGTTTTATATATTTAGATTTGCCGCACCTCACGAATACTGGCATAAAATGTATTTCATTTCATTTCATTTCATCCTTTGTACCCAAAGTCTTATCTATCTGTATGCTAAAATTCTACCAAATACATCAATTGTTTTTGCCCGAAAGAGATACAAACGGAATTTTTTGCCTTTAAAATAATAGTAACTGTTGCCCGCGTATCCGTTCGCGTGAACTTTCATATAAACTTTGACACCCCCTTCCCCCCTTATAACCCTTTTTTCCAGTTAAAAAGTAGCCTATGTTTTATCTCAGGCTCTAGACCATTTTTTTACCAAATTTCATTACAATCAGTTCAGCGGTTCGGCCGTGAAAGCGTAAAATTTAAAAAAGTTTCAACCCCTCGCGCAACCTTTTGGGGGTTGATTAAAAAAAAAGTAGCCTATGTCCTTTCCCAACCTCTAGACTATCTTTTTACCAAATTTCGTTCTAATCAGTTCAGTAGTTTTAGCGTGATGGAAAGACAGACAGACAGAGTTACTTTCGCATTTATAATATTAGCATGGATATAACTAGTAGAAAGAAATATAAATAACTTCTTCTAACGCTAAATTTCAACAACCTATACATATGACCTGATATACTTTTAACCATGTTCACGTGTTCAATTTCGATAATTTTAAAATTAAATAACACCTACTTTCTCGACACCGTTACATTGACCAGTTTATTTAAACATATCCTATGTCACATCTAAAGTGCTTAGAAAATAGTATTCTTGGAGAGGCATATTACAAAATTTGGTAAGACGTAAGCTTATATGTAGTTATATAAAATTTTCCTTTTTTTTAAATTTTTAATTTCGAAGAAATGTCTGTACGTACTTAAATTGAGAGATTATTTAATTTTCATGATATGTTATATAGTTTTTTATTATTATTATATTAGCAATCATTAGTATGTTTTTACTACAAAACACCATGTATATTTTAATAATAAAGTAGATTTTTTATATTTGTATGGGATAATTTAGGCATTTAATCTGATTTTTTCGAACACGCAATAACATTTATTGCGAGCATATATTATGTGATATAATGTAGAATATTCTTTAAACGATTACAATTGTAGCTGTTTATAAAATTTAGCTCCTTTTGTAGATTCTTGGAAATTTTTACTTAGCGTAGTATGTTTTTCTAGCGGCCTACATATTATGTTATATCGTCATAAATCGAATCCTTTTTATTTTATTTATTTCTACGTTTGTCCCAAGCTTTACCCTAGATATTTTTTCAGGTTAATTTATAAACCTTTCTATTATATTCTTTCACAAATATGTTATTTTATCGATATTCTTTATAAGTTCAGTGACCCCTATAGTCGAGCAAAATTCACATATTTATAAAATTATTACACACCATACAATTTATCTAACCAATTTAGTTTTTTGTATCAACAATATTCTCATAATCCAAGCTAGGTAAAAAATTAAAGCTGCGATATAAATATTTTTCTTTTAAAATGGCCCTTCACATTACACGTTTATTATAACTGTAATTTTTTCTCTCATATTTAACCTCACACTAACTGTACAACAATCATAGCGGTTACCAAAAATGTACCATTTTTCTTTCAGATCAGTGAAACATGAAACATCAAAATGGACGGTCATTCTAAGAAACTTCGTAATTGAATTAAACAAGGTCTTTCAAGATTTAATTATGTACAGAACTTTTGAAGTGATTCTCGTTTGTTATATATGTTTTGTATTGTTCCTGTTAATTGATCGGGGCGAAGGAGAAACGCATCGTGCAAAACGATATCTGAGTTTCAGAAATGTATCGCACTTTTTCGTGAGTAAATACAAAGAGTTTTTTTTTAATCCAATTTCAATACTAACCGTTTGAGAATCGTTATATTATAAGGATAGTAATGAAAACGTTCTAAACTATCTTAATAAATTATATTAATTAAGCTAATTGACTTCTAATATAACCAAAAAATGTTATGATAGACTGCCTTAAGAATTGCCACAATCACTCTAATTTGTATGTTATTATACGAAACTAGCTGTTGCCCGCGACTCCGTCCGCGTTTACTTTCATAAAAGAATGATTACCCTGGAAACTGGATAAAAGTACCCTATGTCCTTCTCCTGGTTCTATACTACATCCCCACCAATTTTCAGCCAAATCAGTTGAGCCGTTATCGAGTTATAAATGGTGTAACTAACGAGACTTTCTTTTATATATATATAGATACTAATTCCATCATATTTTTGCAGCTTCGTTTGAATTTCAAAGCAAATATGGTGCCCTGGAACCAAATCTTCGCGCAAGCTATAGGTTTCCGACTGAACTGGGACGACCCGCCTGACTCCTTCCATCCTTACCACCACTTCAACAGAAGATCAGTTTATAACAACTTAGAAATATTGTTAAATAGGTAAACTATTTTGTCACTTATAAATTATTCTTTACATTGCTAATTACTTCTAGATGTAACTTCATTTTATATTAATACAAAATTCTTTCTTATTAAATATAACAAAATCTGTGTTCTATTTAATAACCATTTCGTTAGTCTTTTGTATGATTTATCTAACTTTTCTTAACGCCATGGTATTTAAATACAACGGACTTAACACAGTGAAAGTCATACAAGGATATTA
>DWAJ01006532.1:0-10275 GCA_018238005.1 Eurema mandarina | reverse complement strand
GGCTTTTGATGGGTGAAGGTGGTCGAATACCATCCTTCTGGCTCAGTTGCCCACTATTGTACAAAGAATCAGCTTTATAGATAACTAGCTGTTGCCCGCGACTCCGCACGCGTGGATTTTCATTCAAACTTTCATCCCCTATTTTATCTCCTTGAGGGTAGAATTTATCAAAATCCTTTCTTAGCGGATGCTTACGTCATAACATCTACCTGCACTGCAAATTTCAGCCCGATCCGTCCAGTGGTTTGGGCTGTGCGTTGATAGATCACTATGTCAGTCAGTCACCTTTGAATTATATATATTAAGATTATTTTTATTGTACGCTACACGAAATGTCCAGTTGTGAGTGTGTGAAAGAGATAGAGCCCTGAATATCCGAAATTACCTGCGGTCTCTTTCAGACGCTCTACGTTCGTTGCGTTCTACCCGCTACGTACAGTAATAACATTAAATATTAATTCTTTAAGGTTGACATTGTTTATTAAGCTTGCTGGCATATACACAAAGTTACGCAAAAACACAACTTTATTTATCGTTCTAATATTATAAATATGTTATTATATAGTGTGTGTTTCTTTTTTTTCTTTACTTCCGACTTTTTTTACTTTCGTGTATTTCTTCATTAAAGGTTGCTTGGAAGATATTGCTGCCAGGCGATAAATCCGCCGTTTGTATCTATATTTTTGTTTAAGTGTATACAATAAAGTGTTTAACAAATAAATAAGTAAATATGAAAATTTGTGAATATGTATGTTTGGAAGTTTGTTACTCTTTCACGGAAAAACTACTGAGTCGATTTCGCTATTATTTGGCCTGCAAGTAGATTAAACAATGAATTATCACATAGGATACTATTTATTCCGGTATTGCCTCGCAAGCAGAAATTACGCGAGAACAACCGGGGAGCAACGCGAGTATGATCATAATTCTGTAATCCCGTGTTGAGATGTAATAATTAAAACGTTTTAATATAACTTAACATAAACTTTTATGGAATGGTTTAATTAGCGATATTAATGGTTTGTTTGCGTATTACAAGTAGCTTTAAACGTATTAAACATTATTATTATTTTAATATAGCAGATAACATAATAAATTTTACCGTCAAGTAAAGGAGTTATAACGCATTCCTTTAAAAATTGAACATTTGCAAAAGCAGAATGTATCCGGGATCCCTAATCAATTGTTGCAATTAATTACTATCAAGCTAATTTTTCGTGTGTAGCTTTATTTTGATGAGACGCCCAATAATTTCCTATACCAAACTCTCGATTGTGATAGCTAACAGAGGTAGCAAGGATAAAATATGTCGGTTTGGTGATTCTTAAATATTTATTACTAACAGATGTTTCTTGTAATATATCTTAAGATAATTATCTAAATTACTTGAAAAAATATTTGTCCTACAAAAACTATGGTTTGATCAAAGAGTCGTCTCTTTCCAACATGTAACAATAACGAGGTCATCTTAAATAATAATAAAAAAAACTTTAATCAGAAGAAGCAAGAAATTTGACTGATTTTAAAACAATAGATACTACATATTTTATAATAAAACAACCGTTGACAATATTTCTGTTTGCTTTTTAATTTAACGGACACTTATAAGATATAAAAACATTTAAATATGCACCTATTTAACAGGTAAGATCGTCAAAGCTTAAAAAGCCACGTAATTCAATCTCACAGCCAATGGTCATGTCACAATGATTAAACCGCGGTCATGGACAGCGGTTACTGAGGTAGCCGCTGACAGCCCAACAAATTGCTTTCGATGTGGAAAATTAGTTATCAACGGATAAATTAGTTTGTTTGATAAGGATTAGGTCGGTCGTATTTAATTGTTTTAAATGCTTCGTTGGATTGTATTATGTAGGGTTTTAAGAAATGAAGTCTAAGAAATACGTGTTTAATTGTAGCTAAAAATACGACAAATGAAATATAGAATATGTAATAAAGAATTGTTAAATCTAAAATTTATGATCTAAATTAAAGTAAGTAGGTCTAACTGGCTTTCTCTTATATAATGTACAATTGGCTACAAAAGTTAACACCATTTTAACCTACAAACAATCCTAGCACTAAAATGTAAAAAAAATAATCATAATTATTATCATCAATAATTAAAAAAATATAAAACACACTAATGAAACACTTATGAAATATTTTAATAACATAAAAATGTGTTAGGGCATTATATTTTGTAGTCTACTGTACAATCATTTTCAAACTCAGGAAATAAAAAGCGCATATTAGAAATATCTCAACAGTAATATACCATTAAATAAATTTGAATTAAATGATCATATTATTAACAGTAAGTTTATTCTGTTTCACTGAACGTAAGATGTTTAAAAAAAAATTGAAATCTTTTCTGACTTCTGCAGTTAACAGTATACAAAAAATCTCTATTTTCGAAACAGTAAAGAAATTCAATACCCACATTGTCTCGACTACACTAGTGACTAGACACAACGCCGGGCGGTCGGTAAATCTTTTAAAATGCGCCCGCGCAGAACGGAAGCCTAATTCGACCATTTTATATCTGTCACCAGAAATAATTGCTATGGTTAAAGTGGCTTTGATAAACTGGCGTTTATGGAGTGACGTGTTTATTATCTGTGGGTTTATTTATATGAAAAGGGATTCATTATTTGTAAACCGTTTGTTGTTACAACACGCGTTTGTTAATTTAAATATTTGCAATCAATGGGTCTGTTTTTAAAAGTGCTATTCAAATAACTATAGACTTAAAATAATAACACCTAGAATCGCATTATGATAAAGCAGAGTGAAACCATTTTAAAAGAGGCAATTTTGTCTACTTGCATATATAGTTTTTCGTAGATTTCAAATTTTTCACACTTATAGGGTAAATATCTTACCGATTGTTAATGGACTATCAGTTTATATGTTTAACCTCTATGTCTATAGAAATACAACTTTATGATATATGCTACATTATATCTAAATTGTCATTCAAACATAATCAGTACTTTTAGCGTGAAACATAAACAGAGAAAGTTTACATTTACAATAATTAAAAGGCTTCATTCTATAAAGCCTTTTAACTATAGAAAACTATAATATAATGTTTCAATTAATCACTCGTCCTAACTCTTCGAAGCAATATGCGTCACACAAAAAAGTATTGCTAAGAACTGGTACTTGTAGAAGTCTGAGCTATTAATCGAGCTCGTTCGACTGGAAACAATTTCTAGGAATCCAGACCTAGCCTAGACCGAGTCTTGATCGCCGCCATATTGGATCGATTACCGTTGACAGTTCATCTTGAAGTCTATGGATCTGGTTGAGATTTTTCCAGAGATAATTATGAAAAATTTATCGTGGTAATTCATCTTAGGATACAATTATTGTAAAAGTAGTTTTTGACTACTATTACAATAATTTATGTTGTGGGTACCTAAATAATTTCGACTAATATAGAACTTTACATATACCTTGAATATATGTAACCTTAGAGCGAGTTTTTTTTTATTATATGCGAAACTTCAACCAAAGACATTATATCTTGACAAGCGTAAAATAACTATTAAAATATCGAAATCATTATCTCAAGGCTTACGTGAACACAACTATCATACAAATTCATAATTGACTGGAAAATTGTTGTTTTTACAACACCTACAACTTTTTAACAATCTATTATTTTCGTTAGTTTATTTGTTATCACGATTCGCGTCGAACAATCGTTAAAAAATATTCATTATCTATATACAATAAACTTTTTTTTTCTAGTGACCGTAACGCTACGTAGTTTTTCGTATTTATTAAGAAATTTAAAACTTCAGATACAGATAGAAAATGTAATTCGTATCTTTGTAGCAAAAAATCAGCCATTTATAGTCTATGTCAATATTAGGTATTATCTAACTTCTTAATTAACAAGCAATTCGGGCATTTTTGGGTACTTATGTGTGTTAAATCTCAAATTTATTAAAAGATATTTCGAAATAAAAAAAAGGTTTCTAATATGCAAGATGTACCTTAGTGATTTTACATGCTTACATTATATATACAATCTTATCTGTGGTTTTGTATTGGTTTAATTTTATTTAATTAATTATCAATAGAATCTTTTATCGGTAATTTTGATTGATTCGTAATGTTTATTATATTAATTAACTATTGTAATTCAATGCACAAGGCAAATGTATCTAATGGTTATATTTTGATTTATAATAGATCTGCTATGTCCATTGCCCCACGCAGTATAGGTACTTTTTCTTAGCAAAACACGATCATGCAATAAACAAACCGAGGTGTTTCATATATTTATCGCAATATAAAACAAAAGTACCGAGTAAGTCACGAATGATATCATTCTACATACGATGAAATTTAAACCTTATTCTTAAGACAATAAAATGTAGAATGAATTGCCAATTCACGTGCGACCGAGCGTCGTGACATCTCTATGGAGTCTTGAATACAGGTTTGCTAACTCTGCCCAGTTTATGTTATCCTGGTACTATTGTCCTTATTTCCTATTCATTTAATATGGGAATTATTTTCGCATAAGAGAGAGATTTCTTTACAACTAAGCGCGCCCTGCGGATTTCCATATATTTATGGATGTTTATATAATATACACCTAAAAATATTTAAATAACTTTATCTGATAAAAAACCGCATGAAAATCGATCGAGTAGTTTTAAAGATTTAAGCATACATAGGGATAAACAAAATTTGAATTCCTAAATGTGGGAAAGAACGACTTAAAGACTATTCTTATCGTATTAAGTATTAGAACTAAAGAGCCACTTAGTAATCACTCTTAAGGAGTAATAATGTAAAAGTTCCTACCTATATCTATACTAATATTATAAAGAAGTAAAGTTTGTGTGTTTGTTAGTGTAATTGTAATCTCGGAATCTACTGAACCGATTTTAAAAATTCTTTTACCAATATAAGCCACATTATTGCTGAGTGTCAGAGGCCATATAAAGAAAGGATTGTTAAGATTATGCCTAACGAAGTGGGTACGGGTCAGCTAGTCATATAATAATTGTAGTCACATGCAAACTATGCAACTAAAAACTAGCCAAATTTTATACAAAGAGCGACGTCTTCATAATCAATTAACATTTTAAGCATGATATTCTCAAAAATAATGTTTTCGTAACTTTAAAAATCGCTTCTTGAAACATTTCTTAGATAACTTCAAAGCTTCGTCAGTTGACTTAAATACCATTACATATATTTAGAATATAAGAAATACCGTTATACATTTAACAATTTCCGTTACTACATGTAATATTCGTTTTTAATTTATTTATCTATATGTTATTTTGACGGTTGTTATTTAGGTTGAGAATTTAATTACAATAGGCACGACGACGAGGCATGAAAATGAAAAGAAAAATAATTAGTCCATCTCTTATAGATAATAACAAAATATAATACCAGTATTTTTGTTTTGACATTGTAAATTTTATATCCTATTATTGTAATTGTATTGTAAATTTTTAATGGATTTTTTCCCCCTTTTTTGGTAAAAAGTGTGGGACCTGTGCGAGTTTCTTACGCCGGTTCTTCTCGCCGGGTTAGTTCCCGAACCGGTGGTAGGCATCATGTAGACTTTCTGAAGGTATTTGATTCAAATTTATTCAGAATAAAATTTCTTTTCTTTCTTTCTTTCTTTCTGACGAAATAGCAAAAGCCTATTTAGATATAGGTACGGCTTTAAAAGTACGGAGCGGGGCAAATAACGTCACACCTTAGTTGAGAACGCGCTTAAAAGTGACGTCATTCCAATTTTCAAATCATTAATTAAATCATCTCCTTAAGTTTTTGATTCAGAAAATAATTCGTTCATTAATCCCACGGGCATTAAAACCGTTATTTCAAAAAGAATTTAATGAAAAAAAAATCAATGTAATTCAAACTTTACCAGCTGCATAGGAAACAGATGTTAAAACCTTTCTGGAGTTTAAACAAAAGCCTTCCTTGCCTCGCATGGAGGTTGTAAACAGCCATAGAATTAATGAATGGAGCTGCGAAGTAAATAGGCTTTGTTCTACTTCCATTAGACTATTTGCTGTGTTAAATAACTTGAACTTAATACAAAAAACATAGTATTATTGAAATGTTATTTATTCTAATAACATTTTATACGTTAACACTTAGATTAAGTATTCACGTAACGATTTAAGTTAACTGATTGGATTTAAGGCTTTATTTATTAACTAGCTGCGCCCCGCCATGTTACCCACATTTACGCAAGTAATATACACATAAACCTTCCTTAAGAACACTCTATCTATTTAAATAAACCGCATCAAAATCCGTTGCGTAGTTTTAAAAATATAAGCATACATATGGACAGACAGACGGCGGATAGCGACTTCGTTTTTACTATTTATTGATATTCATAATTTTAAGGGATCTGTGAAATAAACATACTTATAATATGCGTCTTTCGGTGGTGTCATCAGGGGATTTATTTTTATTGGTAATTGTTATTTTGGAACACAATTTCGCGTTATTGAAGAACACAACTTCTTCAAAAACTACATTACTTTTAAAAAAGATTCAATTATTTTTCTAGTACGCATCGACGGAATGGGAACTTCATTATTATTTTCGTAAAAAGTTTCGTAACTCGTAAGTCGAAAAACAGAATGCTCCTTGCAAAAGGAAGGAAACAACGCGAGTCAGAACTTGTTTAAAAAAAATGAAGTGCATGTCGGGTCACGCATAGTTCTTAACTCATCCATAATAAATGACGTTTTTTTTCTTTTATGTAACATACATGATATAAAATTTAATATACAGTTTGTAAAGAAAAATAATTTTAAATGATCAACCAAGTAAATGGAAGACATTAAAGAGCCAAGAACAAATTCAATAGTTGCTATTTGGACGGCGTATCGTATTTCGCGCAGTCGTGACCGCGGGCCGCCACAAAAAGCTGCGCCGGCGCACCGTTACCGATCGAAATTCGAAAGTGAACCTGTCACACGACATCGTTTGTCTTGATCGTGTGACCGCCATTTTATTTAATAATAAAACTATTTTTTAATCTCGATGCCAAAAGAAAGAGTCTTTAAGTTAATGAGTATAAAATGAAATGAAACATATATTAAGTATATATTATGTGTGATACATTCCTAGCAGCCAATGAGGTGTTAAAAGATTCGTAATAAAAATCTATGTTAATCATTATCACGTAGGCAGGTAATAATTTTTATTAGGCTCAAGTGGTTTTCAATTTATTTTTAATTTGATACTAAATTATAAAAGCATTCAAACTTCAATTTTAATTCTTATTTAACTCACTTTTCATAAGTTTTTAAGAATGAAAGATAATTTATTCTTAGCCTTTCACACAAATACAAATATGTGAATTTTGCTAAAAATCCTTTAAGATTAAAAGACGTCCTATTTTATTATAATGCAACTGGGAGAAAAGCTACGCAGACAAAAACTCAGGTGAAAGTTATACTGCAAAAAATAGTAGTCAAAAGAGTAAAGTGACCAGTAACCATCTCAGCAACTTAATCTATTATATAAAAATGAATCGTAAAATGTGTTGGTACGCGCATAACTCAATAACAGCTGAACCGATTTACATAATTAATTATTTTTTTAGAATATTCGTGGATGAACAAGGATGGTTTTTTAATAAAAAATCGAAGTTACAGGGTATAAAATTTCGGGAAAGGATAGATACAGCGTGAACGAAGTCGCGGTGGGCCAGCTAGTATCTTATAAAAAAAATAGTAAAAAACCGTATTAAAAGTATAACAATGATTGTCTCCCTACTTCTGGCTTGTTGTAGTGTTGCTAATGGTGTCGATATCGATACCGATACATCGATACGAGCGATCGATAACACCTCGCTCTACACGTAAGGAAATGAGACTGCTATTTAATAGAGCCTTTTAGCAGGTGGCAGCTTTTAATTGAATTAATTAAGCTATGATCTAGATTTATATAAAGTCGAAGTAAAACATATCTGACTACATATTGTAACACCTTTGAATCGTCATGGTAATACAAAAAATACCACCGGTTCGGAAGGCAGTTTCTACAGAGAATAACCGGCAAGAAACTTTGATAGTTGCTCTTTTTAAAAATAAGAATATTAACCTATACAAGAAAAGGGTCACCGTCCTGCGAGCTTTAAGACATTGCAAGGGTTTTTGTCTTCAAAAGTTTATGTGCTTATTTGTAAGTGAGTATATAAGTACAATCGGGCTACTCTCTGATATAACACCTTAAAAACTTTCTTATATATAGAAATGTAAATAAGTAAGTGATCAGCACCGCCCAAGAACACTCGCGTTGTCACGAGTGTGTTGCCGGCATTTTAAAGAAAGGTATAAGTAGCGTCACGAAACTTTTGCGCTGAACGATACCTGCGCAGAAGTCGCGGCACGGCGCGCGGGGCGCGTAATCGTTAGAACACACATAAAACATCTTAGACCCTTCGTTTCAAATATTAACTACACAGAAATATTCAGAAAACTGTATAAATTAATATACATTGATTACTTATTCTTAAATCGTTAAAATTTTTATCTCGATATAAATTATACGATTTCCATAACTCAAGGGAGTTTCCGAAGACGGAAGGTGCTCGGTGCCTTTAATCAAGAGTTCAACGTTAACACAATATTTGAGCGTTCATCGTAGATCAGATTTATAGCATGCAAATGTGATTTTAAATTGAGTGATAATGTAATTCGAGTTTCCGATTAATTAGTTGCTTATAAATGTAGCTATTGGTTTACTTTTCTGTTGAAAGAGGAGGGATGTAAAACTCTTTCAAAACCAGTGTTTTTAAAAGATTTTTTTAAGAGGTAATATCAAAGAAAAAAGAAAATCACCACTTTCCTTCAAGTACTTCTTCCAAGAGATCTTCCTAATGTGCTATTTTTTACAAAGGGTGAGTAATAAAACTAGCTATATAAAAATTACTAGCGACCTGCATCGGCTTCGCTCGCATATAGTATGCATTATATCTATAATCATTTTTTCTTAAATTATTCTATCTATTAAAAACAATTTCATGAGAATCGGTTGCATAGTTTTAAAGATTGAAGAATGTATCGGGATTTTAGGACAGAGAAATTGACTTAATTTTATACTATGTAAGGATATTTACGCTTATGGATTAACTATATAAATAACTTTGGAAATTCATACAAACACTAACTACTCGATACTTTAATCTTATTATAATTCTTGTTAGATCAAGATAAAATGAGATACGAGTACAATACACAGTGATCTATGCGTCTGTCAAAGCTTGTCACGTTGTTGAAATTGTGAAACCTCAAATTATTAAAGTACTGTATAAATTTACAAGTATTAGGTCAGGAATTAAATACCACAGCCACAATTCCTATGGACAGATTATTTTTTTTTTGCCTTACGGATACTGCGTACTTACTTATATAACTAAGCATTACTAACTTAAGCTAACTGCTATTTGTTCTGTCTTTTTAAGATTAAAATTAACATATCGGTTTGGTCCTCGAAAAATATGGAAATAAAATCGATTTTATAAGTAGCGGCACGAATCTTTAGCGCTGAACGAAACCTCGATACCTTATTTTTGACTTCTGCGCAGTCAAAAATAAGGTATCGAGGGGACGACGCGGCGCGCGGGGCGCGTGATCGTCGGTTG
Source organism: Eurema mandarina (assembly GCA_018238005.1). Taxonomy (NCBI): domain Eukaryota; kingdom Metazoa; phylum Arthropoda; class Insecta; order Lepidoptera; family Pieridae; genus Eurema; species Eurema mandarina. The sequence goes on along the minus strand of DWAJ01006532.1, from coordinate 617 downwards.
CGCGAGCGTTGATTGGTTCCCCATAGTTTTGTCTTTCTCGCACCAATACGTCAATTACGAGCGCGATTTTACCGATGCGCAGTTATTCTCGTCCAGCGCTAAACATTCGTGACGCGACCTATACACAAAATTGTCTACTTTGAATTGTCTTCACTTTTATTGCTCATACTACGGTTCCAGGTGTTATTATGCTTTCTCCAATAATAAGTATGTATGTAATTCAAATAGGCATAGCTATAACTAATGACATATTCGTACATAGAAACTTCATTATTTGGACTTACTCAAACAACTTATGCACGTTAAGAAAACGTTCAAGCTTATCACAGAGAGCCCAAGAGATCCTTGCCATAAGAGGCACCATTGTTTCGTCACTCCTGTATCCCTTTGAGAGCACCCACATCATATATATACTTTCTACCAGCTCCGGTAATATATCTATCACTTGTTGTAAGGGAGACTCATCTTCAATCACCTAGAAAAGAGATTCATCTTAATATATATAAATCTCGTGTCACAATGTTTGTCCTCAATGGACTCCTAAACCACTTAACCGATTATAATAAAATTCGCACACCATGTGCAGTTTGATCCAACTTAAAAGATAGGACAGCTTA
>DWAJ01006531.1:0-10277 GCA_018238005.1 Eurema mandarina | reverse complement strand
CTGTATTGTTCCATTAAAACAAATACCGACAGACAGTACTCGCCCGCATATTGATATGACTAAGACATGAATGTGTGTACGTATGTTTAAAATACTGTTTTCATATGTATCTTTAAAATAATCTACACCAGAACAACATATCACTTCTTCATACATAATATACATTCAAAAATAGGTCTGTGTATCTGTGATATAATTAAATTTAACAGAAGCTTAATGCTAAATGACCTTAAAACCTTTCTCAAAGACACGATCAGAAAAGATGGATACTTGAAAAAAGGCATTGAGAATTTCGATCAAAGCTAGCTATCTTCCCATACAAAAAAATAACTGTATTACATAGTAACTACTATCTACTGGGGGTAGGTGTCTTTCGCAGGAGACCGACTGGGTGGGTACCCCCACAGTGCCAGACATTCTACCGCCTGAACAGTGATGTGATAATGTCACTGTGCTCCGGTCTGAAGGGCACTGTAGCCAGCAAAATTACTGGGCTAATGAGTCTTAACATTTGACGACTCAAAGTGGGGAGCGTCTGTGTAGAGCACCCCTGCCCGGAGTTGGGCTTTATAGCAAAGTTCCAGGAAGCACTGCATTGGCTAGGGGCTGGCGTTACTCTTACCATCAGGAGTACGTCCAGCTCGTCTCCCCTCTTCATAGTATAAAAAAGTCAATAAGTACTGAATAATCAGGATGGATTCGCAGACCAGTAGAACGGGTCCATTGGACCGTTTAAGGGCTAAACCTAGGCATGTCCCACTTAAGACCCGTTAAGAATTCCCACCGTGTGAATATTGTAGGCGCAATTCTTTATATGGGATAAAAAGTTGTTTGTTTAATATGGGTGTGTTTAATTGATTTATTTTACGTTTTTATACATTGCTACCTATTCAAGTTCAGGAATATATTATGATTCAATATATTTTTAAACTTTTAATATCAATAAAGTCCATGAGCTTTTGTTTTGAGCGAGATGTTGTTTGTATAATTTTTATGTCATAAAAATTATTATTTAATTTATTATATCAATAAAAGTACCGTGGAGTTATTTAATAACCTTAAATATATACGTATTTTTAAAGTTTAAAACCATAAGGTAAAAAGCCTAATTTAAAAACACATAATTTTTTATCCATTCAAATTAATAGTATATAATTTAAGATAAGTGTTTTTTAATAGTAGAGACCTTCATACACGTCATTTGGTACAATAATAACTCCTATAATAATACTAGCCGCTCCACGCGGTTTTACCCGCGTAGTTCCCGTTGCCGGGACAATACCGGGATAAAATATCCTATGTTCTACTCCAGGGTATCATCTATCTACATACGGTCGGTCGGTCGGTCAAATCGGTCCAGCCGTTTTGGCGTGAAAGAAAGACAAATATACAGTCAGAAGGACACACTTTCCCATTTATATTAGTATGAATAGAATGAGCGATTTGTATATATTTTGAGCTGATCATGAGTTATGGTTGCCGGTTCGTAACTTCCGTAACCTTGGCAACGGCTGACTCAGTTGTTTTCGTTATTTCTATATGTTTATATGCATCGACCTACAAAAACATTAGTCAGATTACGTCGATCCAACAAAGTGTGCATTGATTGGTCATCTAACTATTTTTATAAAGAAATATTTTCAAATGAGTTTGAATGTTGATTGCTTGGTACCTTTTCTACTACTTTAAGTTTCATGTAACTCAATTTTGTCCGCGATTGACTCCTAAGCTACTGAACCAATTTAAAATTAAATTTGCACACCGTGTGCAGTTTGATCCAACTTAAAGTTAGAATAGCTTACATCATAATGTGTCTATAAATTATTTAATTAACGTTAAAAAAAAATAAAGTAAAAAAACGGTAACACAATAAGGTCATTTCTTATAGATATACGTATAGGAGAAAATATAAGAAACATTACTTATTGAACAATTACTTTATTATTTTTTTAACTATTTACTATAACTACTTTATTTTATAACTTTTTCTTAACCTGAAATAAGGCCGCCAATTGGCTGAATTGTGTTATTTTTTATGTAGTCCTTTTCTGTCTGTTTTTTTTTATTTATTTGCTTTGGTAAATATTGAAAATATATATCAATCTACATATAAACGTTACTAAACGTGATTAAATCCTAAAAACCTTTACAATAAATAAAAATATAATTGGATGTTTACGTGAAAATAATATTAGCAGCTGCAAACTACGTCAGAGGAGGGAATAATAAATATCTCTTGCATTTTCATCGCTTATGGAGGAGTTATTTACGGAGGAAGCTATTTTGGTGGTTTACGATTCGTCAATTCACAGTTTCACATGCATTTTGTTATTATCTCATACTTTTTATCAAATCTCGAAGATAGGGTTTTTTTAGATTAAAGACTATAGGATATATATATGTATTTCAATGTATGTGAAATATGCTCTAAAACATTTCTTTTTCTCTTTCTTTATTTCAAAGGGATATTTGGAGATGGTAAGAAGAAGGAATTGTACTCAACTTTTTACGTTGTAAATATCTCATAGTTACAATATTATGTTATAATCTCGAAGATTATAATGTAGGATTTTAATAAAATAATTGTATATGTTATCTACAAACATTTCTTTCCATCTTTCTTTATTTCAGAAGAATATTTGATGGAGAAGGTTAGATTTCTACTTAAGTTGTTAAAGCTAAGCATAGTGACAGGTCGATAGCTTTATTAATCGCTCGGCTAGCATTATTAGAGCCAATGTTCAGTCACCTGATAAGACCTTTTGATCGGATTTAGGCCACTTGAATTATATAATGCTAATTTCGTGTAATTATAACAAAATCTATGTCGTTAACTTTACCACGTTTTTATCAACGCGAAGATATTTTAAGCGTATCTATCTCTTATAACTATAGCAATAAAAAATCTGGCTTCTCATTGATAAGAAGGATATTAATTTTACGACACTTGAGTCTTATTAATTTGACATTGAGTCATTTCTTGGTGCGGTAAACCGATTACAACTTTAATTTAGTATTTACATCTATTTTTAAAGACTAAATTTGTTGTAATCTTTGTTGTAGTGTTATATGGGTGTTGCTATGTATTGTAGAAAAGTAATGTATATGTAATTTATTCCGTTATCTAGTTGCCATAACACAAGCTTCGGCTTAGCTTGGAACTAGATGGCGCTGTGTATAATGTCCTGAAAATATTTATTTATTTAAAATATACTATAGCATAAAGTGTTGATTAGATTTCTGTTTCATTCCCCCAAGTACTACACTTCAAAACTCACGTATTTAAGTACGATAACTCAGCAAGTAACAAACCTACATTGAAACAGGTTCCTGTGTCAACAGATAACTCGTATACCCACACCGACCTTCCGATTACATCTAAACATAGTAAACATATTTGCAAAATTATAACTTATCATTACTGTAATAAAATCGAATATTGTTTGCGGTGCTTTCGTAAAAAGTGACTAGGAAAACATGAGTATGTAAGAGGTCAACCCGTGCTGTAAAATCAGCGTTTAAAGCGAAAGGTCATCGCGAAACTGATGAGTTTATTGATGCTGTGACGTAATTGATTTTACAGAGACTAATTAATTTAATTTCGAATTAGGATTAAATAAAAAAAATAGACAAAATGTTCTAGTCAAGTCCACTGGACGTGCTCTAAATAAATTGATTCCTTGAAGAGTTTCAAAATAAACAACAGTTAGTTTAATTGTAACTTAGTTTCATGTGGCTTTAATTCCATTAGGTCTTAACAAAGTGATCTTATATGCATCTTTATCGAATCAAGATTAATGTTTATTTTTCATCTCTGGAGTCTGTTATGTGAAATTTAAAAATGACGTCACAATTTTCCAAAACATACCCTTTTTAAATATAACCAATTCCAAAGCAAATAAAATCTTAAAATAAGTCTTCAACTCTACAGATGAGAAAAGATCTTCATCTGTCCATAAAAAAAATAAACTTTAAAAATTTCGTTCTATGAAGTCACGAAGCTGACTCATACATGATATCAATAAAAAGAGGCACGAATATTTAAATTCACCAGCTGTACTATTGTTTGATGCTCGAAGAATTTTGTATACAATTATGAATAAATTATTTATCTTTTGGAGGCCAGATATGACTTGGGGAATTGTTGACAAAAATTAACTGAGTCTCAAGCTTGGTGGTAAATTTATTGGAGTATAGATACATGCAGATTTATATGACCAGGTTCATTTAAACTTTTAGCGACCGCTACTAATGCGCTAGGGTATGAATCCATTTATCATAATATGCTTCGAGTATTAGTATAATATTAATCTCGACATCGAAACGTTGCGGCCTAACGTAACGTTACTTGTTCTAACTTCACATCCTCCCTTTGGTTTAATAGAAGTTTTAATCCTTTTTTTTTATTCATTTAATCATTAATATTAACAGATTATCATTAACATCAGATATAATTGTGGTCACCCGACTACTGAACTAGTAAAAATACTGTATCTCAGCAGTCGGGTCCACCCCATTAGCAAGTTCAGTTTACGATATCAACGCAACATTATAAAAATTGAATAAAATTAAGAGGGATCATTCACATCCCCTATCCTTCTATTGGAGATTAAAAGAAAAAATTGTTTATTTACCTTAGTGTATTTAAGAATCCTAAATAGCATTCTAGATTCTAAACCTTAAATAAAGCCAAATAAATCAATACAAAATATATAAAAATAGGTTTAACACCAGTCTCGTTTGGCCTAAATAAAACATTTTCAGATGCTGCAACTATTTTCATTCGGGTCGACCTCGCTGTTCAATTATGTAAAGGTCATTATTTAACACTTAGTGGCATTTCGTCGATACGTCTATAAATGGCCGTGACACTTGATTGGTCACGGTTGTATCCTGACCACGGATTTAGGTATTAATTTAATTATCTAATTATTTTAGAAGGAAATTTTAATTTAATTCGTATTCTGGTGTATAAGGATATACTTGGCAACTAAACCTAACAACACAATTTTACACAATTACCTTAAATTTATAAAAGAGAACGCGTCAATAAATAAATATACAAAAGTATTATTAATATGTACGTAAAAGCAACAACAAATTTAGAATTAAAAAAAAGCAACAAGTCATCTTTTCACGTATGATACATATTTAAGTCATTTTCAAAATACCTAAGTAAATAAGTAAGTCAGTAAAATACAGGACACACTAATTAATATGAGGTATTTTATTTCTAAAATGTTTTATAAATAATATAGGCACATAATTCTGTAGTATTTCATGTAAAGCCGTAAACACAAATTATTCCAAAATAGTTTATTAGATTTAAAACGGTTTTTTCATTAGACTATTATATATAAAATTTTATATTAATAGTAATTAACATAACTTTAACGGAGTGAATCAGCTTGGAACGTTATAGATATTAAAAATGCGAAAGTTTGTGAGTTTATATGGACGTTAGTTACTATATCAAAAACTACTGAAACTATTTGGCTGATATTTGGTTGACAGATTTTTTTACTATGGCGGACCGAAGTCGGTAGCTTCGCGCCTACTCCCGTTCATAAACAATTGCTAAGCCTAGCCTTGAAAATGAGTTCCCAGTATTGAAATGGAAAAGGGAAAGAAATTGATGATGGTGCAGATCCCCTGTATCATACAGCATGGGATAAAGGAAATTGGGAAAGGAAAAATGGGCTGCCGGTGTTACCATGTGAATGATACTATATAATTATTTTCTAAAATATCAACATTAAAAGACTTCGAAAACATTAACAATACTAAAATAGCTTTCATTAAACTCACGCGCAAGACGATTTTTAAATATCACCCGTAAAAAAAATTTGGCGGTCCGCCATTTCTTCAAGTTCAAACATTTTCGTGTCTCGTATTTATACGAAAATACTTAAATATGGGATATTAAAATACATAAATGCATTAAAATCACTTATTACTAGCTGATTCCTATGGTTTCACTCGTGAAACCGACCTCACCGAAACTAACGTTTAATATTAACTCGTTCTTTATCTATGAGTTTTTTAATCTGTTTAATAGTCCCTTAAAACGTCACAAACTGACGAACTCAACTTATTAGTATTGAAAAATATAGACTCAATTTTTTAGATAGGTACATTTCGCTACTCGAACGAAATTATTATTTATAACCTAACGAGTTATTTTAAACACAAAACACATCGATGACTAAATAACTAAATAAAACCACAACAAAATCACAACTAACTATACTCACGTTAATATTATCCTCGTAAACTAGAAACACTGCAAATTTTCCTTCATACAACACTTTCCGTTTAAACTGTATCGGAGATACCAATTCCCAATCATTCACAGTTACATCACCAACGAATTAACACGTTTAACTAACAATTAACGTTTAAATTTAAACTTCGATTCACATTTAAAAATGGAACTTTTTTTTTATAAAAAAAAAAGTCACGATCACGAATTGTCTTTGATACGAGTAACGTCAGCTTATGACACTCACGATATAGCTTACTATAAATAAAATATTTTATAAACTAACTTTTTAGTATATTAAAATTGTATAGAATGATATACGTAGTGCTAGACGCGGCGTTTGGGCACGACTGGTCGTTTTGCGCTCACTCGCTTGAAGTGACTCTCACATATGTGCAAAAACTTGGGGCATAGAGTTCACAACACATTCTAACTATATAATACTGGCTGACAATATGATTGATTCGATAAAAAAAAAACTTTATTAGTTGTTTAAATTCAAAAACTTTTTTTAAATAGTATAAATCTATGTCTGTAATATAGTCTGTCATGAAAACTAACCACAGATTTATACGTTAAAATTTCAATTTGTTTTAATTATGAGTCTGTCTTTGGTCACAATTTTATACGTAAAATTTCAATTAATATTTTAATTGCAAAATATTGACCATAGAGTTCATAACATATAGACTATCTGTTAATACTTCTTTAAACTTAATCTGTTTTCATAAAAAAATAAAATGTAGGTCTATCAAACTGTTACAATGCTTCGTATATCTAACCTATGTATGAATAACTTGAATGCTGGCAACAACATGATTTAAAACAAAACAATGATTCAGACACAGATGGCTGCTTTATCGCTTTTGTTGTTGGTATTGTTCAAATAAATTCGCTGCGTAAGGTTATGTTGTAATTTAAATAGTCCTATAATATACAATAACGATACTAGTTCAGTATCGTGGTTTTATATGTGTTATATCCAACTCTGACTATGGGTCTGTATGATATGAGTAATATTATATAAAAAAACATAGTTATTTTGTGGGTTTGTGACCTTGTTGCAGATTTTTTACTGATAGACAGCAACATTATTTTTAAATGTCATATTTTTATGTTAACTTTAAAAAATCATCTTTTAATAGTCCTATAAATCTTATATCACTGAAAACAGTTTAGCCGTTTTCTGTATAAATGGTATGATTAGCCCGATATTTTAATATTCGATATATAAAAGAAATAATCATCATCAATACATATAATAAAAACGTAACGAGTCGCTGTCTGTACATGGAAGATATATGAGAAAAAATATTATAGGAGACCTTTATTAATGCTATAGAACCAAAAACAATGATTTTTGGAATTTTTGTCTGTTTGTCTGTTTGTTTGTGCACGCTAATCTCAGAAACGGCTCATCATATCTAGATAGGGTTTTCAATGATATATTGTGGTAAGCTTCACTTAACATTTAGTGTTTGATTCATGTCAATCGGTTGATAAATAAAAAAGTTATGGCAATTTAAAGAATCACGTTGAACTTGCTGAACGTTCGTTGGCGCGGGTTAGGCATTTTAAAACACGCTGCCCAAAGTCACTTTTCTACGAGGGGGAAGTCGCGGGCACAGCTAGTTTAATTTAAAATAAAAATGTTTTCAAATACTTATCTAATAAGAACATTACCCAAAGCATGTTAATTACTGTTTTTCCTTCAATGAATAAAGTTAATTACACACAAATTAGCTAATTCGATTTTATTTGAAACATTTAGGTAAATAAACTTTTTCATAAGCAAATTACAGGTTTGAATGTAGCTACATTTAACGATAAATTTAATTAAAATTTGCTCATGAGATATTTGGTTTTTATCTCACTAATTAATATAAAGTGCTTGTGGATCGCTTATCTCAGTATACAGAGATAAAGGTTATATTATTTTTATATATAGTTATAATATTTAATGTATGAGTGTAGTGTATTTTATATTAAATAAAATTTTTTTTTGCTCGTGTATAATTTGATTTTTTTCTATTTAACGGAAAAAAATATCAATTAGTTTAGTTAACTATTCTTAACAAAAAAAAAACATTATTCTGAAGAACGTTTTGTGCTCCCCGGATAATTTATTAATCTCTATTGTAGTACACGTGATATACTTTCTGCAAAGCCTATCGCCATATATATAAACCATCGATAAAAATCAATACTAATATATAAAGCTGAAGAGTTTGTTTGTTTGTTTGTTTGAACGCGCTAATCTCAGGATCTACTGCTTCGAATTGAAAAATTCTTTTTTTATTGAATTGACCATTTATCGAGGAAGGCTTTAGTCTACATAACATCACGCTGCGAGTAATAGTAGCGAAGAAATAATGGAAAATATGGAAAAAACGGGGAGAATTATTCATCTTTGAGGGCTTCCTTTGCGTGCGCTGCGAAAACGGTTCAACATACAAAAATAATATGAATGAAAGAATTATTCCTCTTTAAATGATCTAAAAAAAAGTCCGCGAGAGTATATGTCTATCTTCTAGGATCGACTCACTATAACATAATAATAGAAATAGATCCGACGGGGACGAAGTCGCGAGCAACAGCTAGTGTATAATATGTCTGTCGTTACATCATAATATGTTAGCCGATATGTCCCTTCACTTATCTTCATGCACTGAATAAGAAAGTTACTTGATAACACTTGTATAAGCATTACCTTTCGCGCAATTTTTTCATTCCTAAAGTCATCATTCATTCATTCATTCATCTATCATTTTATTCTTCAATCGAATAAGGCGTCCTCAAATAAATTTTAAGCACGTCTCAAGTCTAATTATGTTGACAGATGTCTATGGTTAAGTGAGTTAATTTAAGTTAGCGGATTTAAGCCGTATTTAAATTTGAAACCTCGCAAACATTCATATTAATTATATTAGGTAATTTACCTTTTTATGTGTTAAAATTATAAAGTTCTAATAACGCTTCTAATATTAAGCTTTAGACTTTAGACCGAAATCCAACATGAAATGAGTTTTTTTATGTAGTTATACACATACAAATCAACCGCAATATTCCGCACAGCAGCGGCAGCACACATATATACAAGTCAAAACGATAGAAAAGAGATAAATGATAAAACCAATAATAAAGAAAGAGATAGTTTTGTCAGTGGCGCGTGAATACACCGGCAACCAATTACCTAAAACATGCCAAGTTAAAGTTAAACAAACAAGTATAATATAACCCTAAGTCAAAAAGTAATCGTCTTTTAATACAACCTTATGAATTACCTTGAATCTAATTGTATGTCATTAAACTATGTCAAATTATTATGTCATCTGACGTATGGGGTTTACTTATGTGTGTCATGGTATTTAATTTAAGTATTTTAAAGATATTATTAGCTGCTGCCGCGACTCCGTCCGCGTGGACTTTCATATAAACTCTGACCCCCCCCCCCTCTTTCGCCTTTAAACCCTTTTTTCCACTTAAAAAGTAGCCTATGTTCCTTCTCAGTCTTTAGACCATCGTACCAAATTTCGTTCTAATCAGTTCAGTAGTTTTAGCGTGATGGAAAGACAGACAGACAGAGTTACTTTCGCATTAATAATATTAGTACATAAGTACATTAGTCTATACATCTATATCTATACATATAATAAAAATGTAACGAGTCGCTGTCTGTACATGGGACATATATGAGAAAAAATATTATAAGAGACCTTTATTAACGCAATAGAACCCAAAACAATGATTTTTGAAATTTGTGTCTGTTTGTCTGTTTGTTTGCGCACGCTAATCTCAGAAACGGCTTATCCTATCTAGATGTGGTTTTCAATGATATATTGTGGTAAGCTTTACTTAGCATTTAGTCTTTAATTCATGTGAATCGGGTGATAAATAAAAAAGTTATGGCAATTTAAAGAATGACGTTGAACTTGCTGAACGTTTGTTGGCGCGGGTTAGGCATTTTCAAAAATGCTGCCCAAAGTCACTTTTCTACGCGGGCAAAGTCGCGGGC
>DWAJ01006530.1:0-10277 GCA_018238005.1 Eurema mandarina | reverse complement strand
GCTGATGGGGATCAGCTCGCTCTGCTCCGCCTGCCAGGTTACATTACGGGATTTAGATGTCATACTCCTAGCTTTCCAATAATGGGACTTGACCGCATTATGCGGAATATTGCTGACGTTTAATGTTTCAACTACAACGCTTCGTATTGTGCGATTTTATTTAAGGTAAACCTACACGCGCACGCCCCCCACGCACATGCACGTGTTTTCTTTAAATGTATTTATTTAATTTAAGGGTTATAAATACGTTTAAAGACACTTTAACGGTTAATTAAATAATTACTATTATATAACACACGCATACAAGCACGTGATACAAGTGAGACTATTATATAACACACGCATACAAGCACGTGATACAAGTGAGGTTGATATTTTTTTATTTCGTTTTTATAGACTAGCAGATTTTTTTAGTAATATGTAGGATACTAATCCCCAGCTAGGCTTTAAACTTATATTAGGACACTAGGTTTCACCATAACAGGGTTAAAGTTTTTCACTATTGCAACATAACTGTTACAGAAGTGAAAAACTTTACATTTAATAAATACAATTTATAAATTAAATGACTTCGCAAGATTCTAAGATAAGCATAAAAATACAAATATAATATTATAATTTAAATTATTTTTGTTGTTGCTTCTGATATTAATATCTTAGAGATTCCCTGCATACTTTTCCAAAGCTTGCTATGGGATTTTTCTAGAACAATAAATAGCAAGCAACGTTTTGTTCCTTATAAGGCTTGTCAATTAATTAAATTGAAAATACATAATTATGTCTGTAGATGACAGTCGAGCTAAGCTTTTGTAGAACAATAGCACCGCTTCATAGAAAACCACGGACAATTCGGAACGCATAATTATGAAGTCCTCAGGCTAATTACTTTTATTTTCTAATAACACAAAGAAAAACTGTCAGATACACGGAAGAGTTTTAAAACTACGTATTCTCATTGAGTTTTAAAATTGAGATAGTTGTGAAAAACGTGTATCTACTCCGCCATTTTGTATCGGCGGCCATCTTGTAGCGTCGGCTTAGAATGTTACAACAAATGTCACACTCACAAAGAAACGTCAAAATTATACGCTGTTGTTTTAGAGTCGGGGTTTTAAAAGAAATATAATATAATCCATGTAGGTACCCTTAAGGGATGGCACTTTAATATCAGTTATGAGTAGGTTAGCGAACGAGACTCGAGCGCCTCATCGAGTGGTCTGGAGTTGGATGCTTGACCTCTGCTCGGTTCCATAAATATATCGTAGCTAAGTATAGCCTATCGTTGTCATAGTTCATCATTATTTTATTTAAAAATTGTATTTGTTTTAAAATGTGATATTTTATAAAGAAAAATTACCTAAGTCGTATTTTTATACGTTAATACTATTTACTGGCGTTTACCCATTATTTGATTTTTGAAAAAACACTACAAAACTTAATTTTTAAAACTTTTCGGTATGTTTAGTTTACCCAAAGCTTCATGTACATATTTACGAAACTTCAAAAACTTTCACATCCAAAATTTTAGAACGGGAATATTGTATTGTAAGAATATTGGTATATACCTAAATAGGTACACTTTGTTAGAATATGGAAAAGAGCTTCTAAAAATTGAGTCTTACCTGTAGCAGTGAAACATTTGTGGTAGATTTGGTCTGTCTTCTTTTCATTTGTTTTGTAGGCCTGAAGTTCGTCAAGTTGTCTTCGGTATGGAATGAATAAATCGTCACCCGATTGCCTCCTACAAACAATGCAATTCATTAAAGCTTGAATGGAAACAAGGAGGTTTAAAATGTAAGCCGGATTAAATAAATTACACGTTCTGATAAGTTGGCATCGGGCAACAGGGAGATAAAATCGTCAGCATTTTGGTACATTTCTCCGCAATGCAGTTATCTAAAAAGCTTTTAATGAACGCATTCCTGTTTTAGTAGCGAAAACGGATAAATAATTTTGTATGAAACAGTTGGCGGCACTTATATGAGTTGATGCCGCTGGGTATCATTAAAAATGAGTGATTTTTACCAAAATCTATATATTTTGGTAGGTAAATATGTTAGTTACAAAATGTAGTAACGAACAAAAAACAACTAAATATTAATAAGGCAAAGAAGGAAACAGCCATTGTCTGAAATTTTCCATTATTATGTGAATATACATCTACAATTTTTCCATTTAGGCAACAATCCGGCCTGAGGCTGCGTCTGTGGTAAAAAACCTTTTTATATAAAACCGTTTTGCGTGTACGTTTTCATATTTAACATATAGGGCTTTTATTTCAGTAAGTTTTGATGTTTGCGTTACAAAGCTTTACGTAAAAAAACTTTTATATGATAAATGGTAATCTACTTCAGATTCACATCATGACAATTGTATCATAAAAAACTCTTTAGAGCCATTGTCTAAAGAAACACACGAGAGAAAGTTTATTTTGCAATTAAATATTTATTAATATATTATAAGTAGCCTTCCCCCGCGATTTTATCCGTGGAGTTCCCGTTCCAGGGATGTAAGCTATCCTATCTTTGAAGTTGGATCAAACTACACACGGTGTACACATTTAATTTAAAGTCGGTTCAGTACTTCAGGAGTCAATCGCGGCCACCTGATGGAAAGTGGTCATCGCCACCCATGAACACTCGCAGAACTTGGCAGCTCTGGTTGGTTGGTTGTTGGTGTTCCCCTGACGTACGTTCCCCAGAACTCACCAGCAGCCAGCAGGAAGTGGTCCTGGTCGGCGATGGCGAGCGCGGCCACGTCGTGCGCGGCCGCCAGCGTGCGGAGCAGCAGCGCGCTGTGCAGGCTGTACACGTAGATGCGCTGGTCGGCGCACGCCACGGCCGCGCGCGACGAGTCGTGCGCCACGCAGAAACACTTCACCTGCCACCCCATAAAGGTAAGGAACCACGTGACGGCCGAGAAGGATACGCTCAAAAAGACTCGGGAGGTGACGATAATTGTCCTAATAGTCGATAGTGTGAACGGTCTAATAGCGAAGAGTTTCGATCCACATCGAAAGAATGTCTCGCTGAATGGTTGGGTGGCGAGGCTGATCTAGGCGTGCAGAGTCGGTTTCCGTCTCTGCAGACCTAACCACCGGTAGCATGAGCCTAGTTCCACCGCTGGTGGCGTTCTTGTTCAATTTTTTGTAGTGAATTTTTATATTACCTTTATATCTATATTATGAATGATCTAAACGATACCGTACATAAGAGTTCCTCCCTATTACGAAAAAGAAAGAAAGGAAACTAATTGAAGTGTCTTTGTAGTACATTTGATTTTCAATAAGTAAAACATCTCAATGTTTGTGATACAAGAAATTTTAGCCGCCCAGTGAAAACTATTCAATTCAAATAATTATAACTGGTACAGTTCGCCTCTTCAAGTTTTAAACTTGTCGGGGTAGAATTCTTCAAAGTATTCCCAACTCTCGACCTATTTCAGTTTCCTACTGATATTCCGTGGAAAATTTTATATGGTCGTGTTTTCTTGTCCTAAATATTTTTTCTTTGATAACCCAAAAAGTTGGAATGAAACGGACTTACAATACGACACTCTTAAACAAAGTTTTGTAGTAAAACAATGTAAGATACAACTAGTAAGCATCCAAACGGGTGTATTGGAGAAGCAGTAAATCAAAGGTTAATGGGGGCTTGCGAGAATTTATGTAAAAACTTCCTAAGTATATCCTTTAACAATTCAAAAGTTCACTCGTATATGTGGATGTATGAAGAAATGATGATCGAAAGAGTTACCAGTTATATTGTTAAACGTACCTAATGGAACAAAGGTTTAAAGGCACTTACAGGGAATCGGCAGTAATTTATTTTATCCAGCAATGTGTAAGTAAAAGGTAAAGCAGAACAGCGATCCCCAATTACCACAAATTTTCTTTGGCCCCAATTTATAGATAAATCCTTTTCTTTTATTGAAGCTGTATTTTTGGGCCTACAATTACCTATAATAGTTTTTTTTATTGTTTTAGTCTCTTAGATAACATTTTTTTTACGCTAGAATTATTATAACAAATTTGTATACAATTTTTTTTTAAATACATCGAAAACTATGAAGGATTGCGATCGTAGCTTACTGCTCACAATAATTTAAAGCGGTAATATTCGTCAAGTTTAATCTCGGATAGATTAATACAATTTCGATAATTTACCTAGCAAGGTACCTACTTATATAGAATATCGATATTAGTTGTACAAAAGCCACACATTATCAAGTAGATTATATACCGTATATCCATAGAAATAAATAAACAAAAGAAACATTTTTATATAAGAACCGACCCAATTACCGAAAATTCGCCTGAAGTTTGGTGAACGTCAACATTGCGTTAATTCAATAGAAGGAGCCACCTTTATATTTGCACAATGTCCTATTTAATAAGGCTAATGAAAGTGAACAAATCCCTTAATGAATTTACTTATACCCACTACAACAACTCTAACAAATTCTTAAAAGGTTTAAAAACAAAAGTGTAGATAGATGAGAACCATTAAAACATTATAAGCTATTAAAAACATTAATGATCTTTTTAATAAAGTCATGAATATTAAATACTTTTAATAACCGCAAAGAAACATCGTAACGAACTCAATCATAAGAAAAGTTTTGATCGATCATAAAAAGTAGGTGTATTATACAGAAGCCGTATTGCTCAAACAAAATGTTTTATATAAAACCTCTCACTGGTAACAGTTGTAAAAATACTGAAAGAAGGGAAGCCGAAACAAAAAATAAAAAAAGATTGAATAGATGCTGATTCGCAATTGTTACATATGAAGCCACCATGCTGTGAATAGCAATTTAAATTCATGGACGATTGTTAAAATATTACATTCTAGCCATTTATGTGTTTCAAATCACGTAGAAATTGTTCGGTTTAGGTTCTATAAATTTCAGAAATAATATGGATTTCTTTTGTCAAAATTTAAGATTTGTATTCTTTGTGCATTACAAACATTACTTAGTACTTGAAAGGAAAGTGGTATAGAATACTTTGAATGATAATAATTAATTAATTAAATAAGACACATACACACATACACGTGCTACTTACTGCTTACCTTAGCCTTATGCCGTTTAAGCTGATGCAAATAGGTCCCAGTGATAAAAGTCCTTAGATGCAACTCGTTTTCTCCTTGCAGTGTGATAAGGAACACATTGTCCTCAGTGACGTCCATCACGTGGACGGGGACTCCAGCGGATATCGTGCTGAGGAGAGTGAAGTTATCCACGCTCCAGGTGCAAACTGTTCCATCTTGGGAACCAGTTACGAGAATTTCGCCATCTTGGATTACTTTTACTGAAGTGACGGGACCACGGTGGTGGTCTAGTTTGGTTATCTGTGGACGGAAGATTTTGATGTTTTTTAAAGAGACTAAGAGCTTTTAACTGACTCAATGTTAATGTTATCAAAGTATTTTAGGATACGCTTAAGTGTAGAAATACACAACAGTAGCATTTGTTTTAGCTAGGCTTGTAGAAGAATAGGTCCTATCGTTCCCGTGAGTCAGCCGTGCGGCGCTTGGGGGAACATCGGTGAGTTTTACTTGGTAGTTGGAAAGTATGCGAGTTCAAATAAAAAGTTAAACACAATGGTCGAAGCAAAAGGTCAAGACACTAACAAAAAAGGGGTATTTGTTATATGCAATTGTTTAATTAAATAAATGCATACTTCATTATATTTTTACTTTTTGTGTTATCTGGTTTTTGTCTATAACTAAGTTATGAATGGATCAATGCTTAATTTTATTGAATTATTTGATTTTATTTTTAACTAGCTGATCCGTGCCCACTTCGTTGGGGATAATGTTAACAATCCTTTTCTTATATAGCCTATGACACTCAGCAATGATGTGGATTTCTACTGGTGAAAGAATTTTTTAAATCGTTTCAGTAGATTCCGAGATTAACCCTTACAATTGAACAAACTCACAAACTTTATATCTTTATAATATTAGTATAGATAATGACTTTGACTTACCAAAGCCGCATCTACTAGAGAAGTAACAATAACAGCTGAGTCCTCTCCGCCACTGATTACTAAGGATCGATTGACGATCGCCGCCACACATAGTACGGGAGCGATGTGTTCTCTACAATAAAATAAATCAATAAAGAAAAATCATTTTGGTAAGTATGTATTTATATTTGTCATAAATAGCAACTATTCATAAGGTAACTCTCAATTTTTTTTGTATAAAAACATCTAAAAGGTGTAATGACTGAGTTCTCAAGAAAAGTGAGCAAGTAAAGAGATACCAGAAATACAAGCATTTAAACGAATTTAACGAGCCAAAACCTGACTTGATCTTGTTTTGTCGACTTTTTATAGCCCGTTGATGACTTTATAATCAGATTCAAACTCACTTTTCTATAGACGACACTAAACCCTTTTAAAATGTGATTGGTAAGGATAAAACTGTCGTCGACGTTTATCGAAGAAAATATGAATTTCAGAGAATAGAAGTTGTCGTTAGTAATTTACGCTTGACGATCCTTGTAATAGAAAAGTGATAAGAAGTAGCAGCTGCAAGAATCTCATTTTAATTACAAGGAAAAAGGTGATTGCTCTTTTACCGTTATTCATATTTGTCAACGTCTAGCAAGAGTTTGAATGGAAAATGTTTTTAATTAAAAACGATTATTTTATAAAGTTATAGGAATTGTAGGATTAAGTTTTCTTATAACTCCATAACGTGTCCGTTTAGTCTACTACAGTATAAAAATATATAGTCAACATTACAATAACACCAAGCATAGTTCATTGTGTTCCTTTTGTGTTGTTTTAATAACTAATTATATTATTGTTTTGTCCTTTAATCTATATTTTGTAGTCTATGTAACCAACAATTGATTGATTGAATGATCATTACTTCGTTCTAAATTATTAATCCGAATCGGCTCGATTCTACATTGTAAAGAAACGGGTAACATTGAATCGTTCGTTGCGAATGAAACTTCGCACAGGTTTTGTACTGTTCTATATTACAAGCCTATTTCTAAACACAATACCGTATTGTAACGAACAATTTCTGAACCTATTGATTGTTCATAATATTATACCCGAAATATATGTCGCCTTAACAAATAGTACTGAACAAATAATAATAGCATTCAAAATGTAGGCGTCGTGATTCAATTTGAATGTCGTGGTTTATTATTGAATATTGTGCCGATGTTCAATACGTGCCGGGTAAATAAGTGAAGCAATTAGTTAACGCAGCACTCGCTATGGTTATTGAACTATATCATAATAATATATAATGGAGCAGATGTGCTCACTTATTAACCATAAGACGTTTATTGAGAGGAATGCTAGTCTTATTTATTATTATAAATAAATTATTTTGAAGCAACGGTTAAGTTTTATATTTAAGCTGGGTGTGGAAATAAATGTTTGTTGAAAATCAAATGCGTTTAGCCACTTTTAAAATACGTGAAGCAGGTTTTATTTTTCAAGCTTGACAACTTTGTTGCTTACTTGTTGCTTACAAGACTAAAATTATGTTGGGCCGTGGTATTAAAAGCACTTGTTGCTGATTGCCACAACCAAATATCGACCCTCAAACTTGTTTTATCTACAACTACTAGACATTGGAAAAATTGTGGTAACGTATCACTGCCATTTAACCAAGAAGAAGAAGACTAAACAGTCGACACAAGTACAAATACCAAGCCAGTAGCTTTTGTTGCTTATATGACTAAAAACATGGGTACAAATACAAATTTATGTTAATAATTAATAAATAAGTCACTTAAAAAACCTGCAACAGATTTTATTCTTCAAGCTATGCATGTTGTTGTTTACAAGACTGCAAAGAGTACTTACAAAATTTTCGTTTTAATAGCGAGAGTGTGCAAGTCCCACACAATGACGCTCGTGTCCTCGGAGCCCGTCAGCAAATATTGAGACTCTCGCGTCACGCACATACACAAGATCCTGCCGGAGTGACCTGCAAATACCTACTGATAAGTTCAATGCGAATCAATCGGTCTGTTTGTTGGTATGTTACGTTGATACGTCAAACCCAAAAAAAGACTAGTTTTTATCAACAATAAACCTTGAAATTTTTGTAATACGTAGACGTTTATTCGACTGGTTTTAATAGCAAGTTAAATGAGGTTCAAATAACTATTAATGTATATCGCAAAAACAGTAATGTTTTAGCGAGGATACGAGGACAGTACACGGGATAAGCTAGTCTGATTTATATCCGCTTCCCCTAACAGCGTATACAGTTACAATTCAAATGTGCTTTTGTTTAGTGCGGCTGTGTCCTCGGGCAAACGGCGTGTTTGTTCAGAAACTCCAGGCAACCTAGAACCTGCTGTTTGCTTTTCCATTCACATTTCGTTAATTGTAAGAATATATTCTGAGTGAGGCTTCGCTTTTACAGTCTAGCGTTAAAGCTGATTTTTTTTTAAGAAATACAAGCGCCATTTTTATTACATTATTATATTATTTTTATATCTATATGCATAGATTGTACTAACTACAGAAGTATATGAGGAAATTCAATGTAACTAACCATTTTAATTTTCAGATATTTAATTGAATGAATGAAATGAATCTTGTACTGTTGAAGATTTAATATTTTTGTTGTCGACTATAATTGCAGAACTTGAATTACGGAGCTTTATCCCACGGTAATACTTAAACCTCTATTAGTTTTTTTATGAAGACTTTCTTAAATCCCTTTAGTCCTGCTTTAAAAGAAATAAACTAAATCCAAGTAAATGCAACAGTTTTTAACTATTTTCGTGTATATAGATACATATTCAGTTCTATATAATTCGTAAATTAAAATGACACTAACATTAAAAAGTTGTAAAGCCAACACAACGTGGTAACATAATGAAAGATGTCAGTTAAAGCAATTACATGCTCACTTGATTCTGTTTCTCACATAAAGGATGCTTTTAAAAGCTATGGAGCTCATAATTTCTGCCATAAATGGGTTATTATGTCATGTTGGTTTTATTTTTTATTCTGTGTACCGGGAAATGTGTTTTTATGTATTTTTATACGTGTTTCGACTTTAATATTAAAAGGTACGTACATTAATCTGAAAGTTGTAAGTTTGACAAGGTTTAGGAGAAACATCTCTGCTTAAATTTACAGGTTTTGAAAGTTCTTCTATTAAAATAAAAACACGTTTACTGCGAGAGAAAAGGCTTAAAAGGTTGTAAGCGTAGATCGTTTTTATCTAATTAAAAATGAACGGTATTTATACGTTCTTGTACATAACACAGTGGTATCTATTGTTGAACATGAGTATTATTATTATTCTTATAGTTACTATGAAGAAAATATGTTTAGGTAATAAATATAACATACCACATCTGAGTCTCATAGGTACGTAAAGGCAAAAGAATATTGGCTTTTCAGAACTTTGTTGAGAAAACTCGAAGACGAATTCGTGATAAGTTAGTAATAGATTTTGGATACAGTTTTTCATTAACTTATGTTTTCTGATAGATTCTTTAGCACTTTTTTTGTGAAATAACTTTTTCTTTGTATGAAAAGAATATTACTCATACATTTAAAGAACATTTCGATTGCTTTTACTTTTTTACTTGATTTAAGTTCTCGTAGCAATACTAAGATTAAAAATCCTATGTAATTTAAAGCCTACTGTCTTAATGCAGGACAGACAGAAAAAAGCGACTTAGTTTTGTTCTATAATATTCGTATACAATGAATATGAATAACCTTTTTCAATAGCTCTTAATTATTTCCTAAACAAGTTTATATATTCTCTTACGATGGCGGAAAAAATAAAAGGGGAGTATCACAAAGCCATCTTATTATAATTTATCTGTGTAATGACCGGTATTAAGACCATTAGTGCCTACTTCGGAAGAATTATAACGCTTGGGTCGCAGACGTATACAGCGTTAGAATAGTAAATGAATCTTTTATGGAGGAAGCTTTTAATATACCTAAGGTTTAATGCTTTGTTTATACAATAATTTTCTTTAATTGAGGTTAAGATAAGATCGTTATTCGACCGCCTGAAACTTTCTATGAAGTAGTTAGTTTAAAGTTCTAGCGTTTCTAAACGAAACTGTCCTTTCAATTGTTGACGACCGCTTGGCGCAGTGGTAACACGTCTGCCTTCAGCGCGAACGGTCATGGGTTCGATTCCCACATCGGAAAAATATATTTGTAATTTACATTTGTATTTTTCTGAGGTCTGGGTGTTGCTATGTATTGTATGTATGTATTTACAAAAGAAAAGTATGTATATGTAATTTATTCC
>DWAJ01006529.1:0-10278 GCA_018238005.1 Eurema mandarina | reverse complement strand
GTCGTGGGTTCGATTCCCACACCGGAAAAATATATTTGTAATTTACATTTGTATTTTTCTGGGGTCTGGGTGTTGCTATGTATTGTATGTATGTATTTACAAAAGAAAAGTATGTATATGTAATTTCTTCCGTTATCTAGTTGCCATAACACAAGCTTCTGCTTAGCTTGGGACTATATGGCTCTGTGTATATATGTCCTGAAAATATTTATTTATTTCTTAGTTATTATAAAACAGTCTACAATTTCAATTCATTATTCAAGCACTATTTAAATTTGTATTAATTTATGAATTCAAAGTCTCCGTTTGTATTGATACAAATTGGCTCGCTGTTTTACGGTTTACCGGCGAAATGAGGTAGGTACTTAATTTTTTAATGTCAGTGTGATATTATTTATTTATTTATTTATATATTTATTTGTTTTCATTACACAGACTGTACTGTAGTCGCATGATAATAAATTAAAACATAACATTAATAACTGAACGAGACAGTCACCCAAAATAGTTTCGTCTTACAAATTTAATAACTTACTGCTACTAATTATTAAAATTTAATTAATCTAAGCTAAAAGCTTCAAAAATAATAAGACTTTGCCTAAAGTCTAAGTAAAGCATTGAAAATTAAATCAGCTAGTCTGGTTTGACGATCCCTGTTTTTACAGGGGTACCGGTTCGATGACCGATCGAGCACGTCTCAGCTGTGCAGAGATCCGAACAGTATTAACTAATTGCTCAATTTCGTTAATTAATAATTTATATTAAACTAGCGGCCCGTCCCGGCTTCGCACGGGTAGACATAGTACTAAATAAAGGCTATGTTACTCATTGGTAATATAGCTGTTACTCATTGATATATAAAATGAAAAAATAATTATTAAAATCGGTCCAGTATTTTTTGAGTTGATTCGTTTCATACAAAGATTTGTAATCTTTCCTTTTTCCTTTATCTGTCTGTGCGACATTTATTTTATGTTAACGTTTTCTATATTAAATGTATATTTTTTTAACGGACACGAAAAAGTCGGGGGACGCGAAAAGAGGACTGTTATAAGTTTGACGTGTATGTATAAGTCTGTCTGTCTGTGGCATCATAGCTCCCAAACCGATTTTACCACATAAAACTTCCTCTTGAATCACCCTATCTGATATAGCAGTTTTAATGAAATAAGCATACATATATACAGACAGGAGAAAGATACTTTGTTTTATACTATGTATTTATTAATTTATTTATTCTTCATAACATACATCTGGTGGGTTCATATTTGGTGGTACTTAAAAGGGTACAAGGAATCCGTATATTAATGTATCTGTATATTATTTTTTTTATCTTTATTTTTTTAGGGCTTTTAGCCCTAAAGCATGTCAGCCCCATTATCAAAAAAATTACAATCATTACAAATTATTTATATATGTCGTTAAAACCCTAATTAAAATTTTGCCTGGCTTGATGCTGTATATTAATCTGACGCGCCTCTCATATCCCGAAATCCCCTCTTGGGCTTCACTACCACAATAAAACATGAAGAAATATAAACATTAAAAGCTTACATGCACATGTTATTATTATTTTTAAATAGTATTAAGTACCATAGTTTTAAAACAATTGTAGGGAACGCCTAACACTACATGCGCGAACAATCAAAATTTAATCAAATTTCATCCTGACCTTACATACAAACATACATACACACTTTCTCTGTATCAACTACCAAAACTAGTGCAAGACATCGAAAGTATAATTACGCTAACATATTTATGACTCAACGGTTGTGAATCATTAGATACACGGTTGGTTGAACACATTCAACCATTTGAGGTAAATTACTTTTAATATAGTGTCATATATTGCTGTTTTGTATTAACATTAATCTTAATGGTGTATGTATGTTATATTTAACCAGTTGAGAATAATATGTGAAGTTATTTTGTAATACTATGATGATTGAAAAGGGTTACTTTGAGATTATTATGTTTAATAAAACAAGTATTTAAGGTATGAGTTCAAGTTTATTGCTAGGTAGCAAGTTATAATCTGTCAGAAAACATTATTTACAACTTTGTTATTATACAAAAATAGGAAACACACCCAGCTAACATTACACACAACAGAAATGTAGCCCACTTGAATGAAGAAATTGAAAACATTGACTTGTTTAATTTGATGCAATGTTTTGGGCGAATTTTATAAAAAGAAAATAAAATGGTCACGGAACTTAGTAGTTGAAAATTAGTCCGTATTTTTTAATTCAAATGAACAAATCAATTTCCTCTTTAGAAAAACTAGGAATATATATGTGAAAAAATGGTAAAAGGGTTATTAGAGGCAAAGGCAGCTTTTAAAAAAACTGGCAAAGTCCATAAATATGGCAGGGAATTTTATTTGATGTTAATTAAAAAAATGGCTAAGGCTGATATGCCAAGAGGGAGAGTGGATGGAGGAGATGGAGGACAGTAAATGAAAGACGTCTTTGCCAAATGAGCAGGCGAGCCATCTGATGGAAAGTGGTCATCGCCGCCCATCAACACTTGTTGAGCTTCATAGTTCTGGAGTGGGTGACCGGCTTTTAGAAAAATTTATGCTTTCGTCTTGAAGCACACCAAGTCGTAAAGCATCAGACATACTCACATCAGATAAAATGTAAAAATCAGTTATTTAACATTACATGGTCATATATTAGATTGATGATCAATTTGAAATTGTATTTACAAAGGGTTATAGAGGATATGATTTCCCCTTTTAAGTCATATTAACTTCCCATATACTCACAGGAAGAGAGTGCACTCTTGATTTATTACCAACAATATAAAGTAACTGTAATGAAAAAATTGTGAGAGATGCAGTTCAATTCAATTATGTGGTCTACATAAAAGTTAATATACCTTGGCAGGCTTTGTACTGCCTCTGAAAAAAGCTGTTTTAAATACAGGTGACCCTGCAATGATTCGATTTTTTTCTCACCTATGGAGGTGTAAGGAAGGTATACTTCTTTACACCTGAATGTTTCAAGATCAAGATAAGATAAATCCGTTCAGCCAATCTCGAGTTTCAGCGAGACTAACAAACAGCAATTCATTTTTACAAGCTTTTATTAAGTTTCACATGTCCACGGTCTGTTTGATTGTTTTTTTTAATTAAAATTTTATACTTATACCTCTTTTATTTATATAGATAGTGTCCTGATGACCCTATTGCAGCTTATTAGATTGTTAGAACAAATTATTAATTATTCAAAGTTCCTAAAAGATTAGTACACTACATCTGTCATATTACAGAAACAATGTATGATGAGAATTTTAATTAAATTTAACAAAGTTTAAACACTCTGATTGTGAGTTTGTTAGGTTAAATTACAAGAAGATGTAGCAATTAACAAAGATTAGTAACATTAGGAATCTAAATCAAACCAAAGGATAAAATTAGTAATATGAGTTAAAAGCACCCAACAATTTTACCAGATAAAAGTTATCCCATGTATTAATGTAGAATTCAGCCAAATCCATTGATTCAGTTAATAGTGTGAAAGAACAACAAACATACTAACATCTTCACAAACTTTCATATAACTATAATATTGGTAAGATAAGATTTATACTCACATGGTCTAGTACCAATTAAAAACATGAACTATGGTATATTTCTAATCAAAATCCACCAGCTCTTGGCTAATAGGATGTGGCCTAATTTTTTAATCAACACTGCCTATTGTGTTATTTGTATTTTTTTTTTAATAGAAGTTTTATAAAAAAATGTTTATAATACTTGCTGACATATCTTAGTGTTTCAATTATTTCATTTGTATTAAACGTTAAGTATGGCTTTTTTACTGCAATATTACTTAAGTAGTTTACTTATTTATTATTTTTATTATTATACATGTACACACAGAAGTAAATATACTACACCAATTCATTTTAGATATAATACAAAAGTAAATGGATGGTAAGCTATTCAATAAAATTCTAGTAAGTTTGAAATTATAAAGTACATTTTTAGAGAAACAAATCAATTCCTAAGTCATACAAAGGAACATGTGAGCTAGCAGTGCGGAGAAAGGAATGATAAATACAGGAAACTCTTAATAACAATGGTTTATATATAGATTTGTTTTTGTAATATCATATGGATTCAATAATATTTTAGTCATCTTGCAACACTGTAGGTGGGATTTTTGTTTTCATTATTATGAACAGAGATTACTAGGTATTAGATTTATATTGTGGAGAATTTATTCTTAATTAAATACTATTAGTATGAAGATATAAATTAGAATAGTTTTTAAAGAAAATAATTTTTATTATCTGCGCATTCATAGCTGTTTAGAAATAATGTTAACATTTAAAATTTTAATACAATTTCATTTTAGAGCATAATTTTCTTAT
Source organism: Eurema mandarina (assembly GCA_018238005.1). NCBI lineage: Eukaryota > Metazoa > Arthropoda > Insecta > Lepidoptera > Pieridae > Eurema > Eurema mandarina. The sequence goes on along the minus strand of DWAJ01006529.1, from coordinate 5,892 downwards.
TGTACGACGAGCTTCAATTTTGGATGTCAGATTCATAACGTATGCAGTATGTAACCCATTATACCCGTTATGATGTATGTATGGATGTGATGAATCACTAATATACCGATATTCAAGGTTCGTCATGTGGGGTTCGTGAAAAAATAAAAGTTTAGAAAGCCCCTACCTTATACACATCACCATAAGTGCCTGAACCAATCCTCTGAATGAGCTCATATTCATCTTGAGGATTCCTCCGAGATATATCAGAACTTAAAACACCACCACTATGCGCCATAATCACTAGCGAACACTAATAAAACATTTATTTACACTTTCATCTCATTATTCACATAATTGTTACACAAAAACGTCGACAAATTAATTATTTTTACAACACAAACTCGACATCTCCCACGGCTCTGACGTTTGATAGCTCAGAGAAAATATAGACTATAAATGTTGAATGTCACGGCTGATAAATGTTGCCAATAAATTAAAAGTATAGATGATAAAAATGGTTATTGATGAGTTAAGGATGATTCTACACGAATAATAAATTTCTAAAAAGCAATTTTTATAATCTACCGGTTTTAGAAATTATTTCATGGAGGAAAAGAATCTCTATCATGTGGAATTATAGCAATCAGGCTGGATTAGGCCGATTTTAGTAGCAATAAACACACGTTCTTTGCCAATAATTCTCTGTTTTAAAACTTATTAGAATACTAAATTGTACATTTGGGTTGAATTTGAAAATCCACTCACAACAATAACACTGTACAAGCTCTTATATATTATGATCATTATATGATCTATATTCGTAAAAGCAGTTTATAAATGAAACAAGGAAAAAATGTTAAAATGGTATATTTATTACAATCCAATATCTTCAGCCGGCATCCGTGTTTACAAAAACAGTTATTTCGCCGACTCTTCAATAATAACTTCTAACACTTTATAAAATTATATAATCTTTTTTGGTTCATTCCATTAAGTGCACTTCAAATGACGTAGCTTATTTTATATCAAGCGATCGGAAATTTACAATTTCCCATAAAATTGAAAGAATGTATTATCGAATTGGTACATTGAATCATACATTTCTCGTTTCTAACGATTGCGTTATAATCTTTGCTAGTACATTGCGTTGTAATCGAACGTAGAGAAAAACGAGCAAAACATACTCGTAGATAATTTAAAATTACATTAGCTTTAATAATTTTGCAACTTCTAATATTTTCTAAACTCTCAAATGATTCGCAACATTCCATAACGGTTTTCCGGCTGACTACCAAAAACACGATTTTGGCGGGAAGCAGGAACGCCGTCAAATTTAAATATAGAATTGGATACAGATTGTATTTTTATTCCATCACTTTTTTAAGCTCTGAACACATAACACAAGTTATATACGAAAGATTTATGTGCAAATTCAATGATATGCCTCTAGACTTGACGAAGCAGCGTTTTTGCAATTAATAAATACATACATACATAAATAATCTTCCACCAATTTTTGTACTAATTCTAACGTATTTACAATCAAAACAAACGTTTTTGGTAAAAGCGCTTACAACAAAAAAAAGACATCTAAGAAAAATATGTGGAGAAAAATCAATTGTGATAATTATTATAATTGTGTATTAAAAACGCATATTTGCTAAAAATTCAACGATTCAAGCATGCTTTGGCACTTTCACCATACACAAAATATATATTATTATGTATCTATGGAAGAAAATACAAGAAAAGTGGTTTCCTTGGAAATCGCACACAGTATATATCATACAATCATAAATATAGAAAAGAAAATATGATAAGCTGAAATTCATGTAGAAAAAAAATCGAATTGATTGAAAAATTTAATCAGGGCACAGATAACGAAACTTTTAATAGAAAAGTAACGATATTTACTATAGCAATGTGCATTTTTCAAGGAAACAAACGTAAAAACGGAACACATTTACAAATTTATACCTACTAAACACTATAATTCAAACAAATATACAATTACTATTCTCCAGAGATCTTAACTGCTTTTTAATTTATTAAATGAGGCTAGTAGAATCCGTAAAAAGCATAGACAGTTTTGGGACAGAATTCAACGGAATGAAAGGTACATAGTTAGTGAACATAAAGTAGGAAATATTCGTTGAATGACATTTTAAGTAATATTAAAAGGAAAGGCTCTATTTTCGTTATGAAGGTATAAGTTAAAGGCACGTTCGGATATATTAGTCCGGTTTAGGTCATACTGACATACGGATAAATAAAAAAAAACCAATTCAACTATTACGTACAGTGCGCAAACACACATCGAATTTCCCTAATTTTACAATAATAATTAATTATCAATAATAATTGTCTATTTAGAATACATAATAACAAGTATTTAATCTAATGGTAATTGCGGAGACGGGATGTCTTAAATTAATAGTAACATTAAATAAAAATTAAAAAAAAAACACGACCGTCGCACACTCCTAGCTTTTATAAAGAAAAATTGTTTTTTATTTTTTTTTATAATAAATAACTTTTAAACTAGAAACGATGAGCAAGCGTCCGTATGCGTCACTATTTTTTTTCCGTTTTTTGTTAATTTTTTTTTGCAATTTTTTGAACGCTCTGGGTATTTAACTACACGATAACAGTCTATGGGTTGTATCCGATTTATTTGGGGGTAGGAACGAATTTTCACCTGCGATTTGCGCGGCGCGTGCGCACTGTGGGTTGCACTTTCACTTTTACTTTCACTTCACTTTCTTTCTTTCCTCTAGTGCCCTTGGCTTTAGTGTTGGCTTTAGCCTTGCCGTTTGCTTTACCGTTGATATTAGTTTTAGCTTTTGCCTTAGCATTCCTTGCTTTGGTTGATTTAGTTGATCTACTGCTCTCTATGGAGGTAACACGTCGGTCAGACTCTATAGAGAACGTCGGTAGAACGTTTTTAACTTCGGACGGAGAAAGAGATATCTCCAACCGTCTGCGTCTAGATCTAGTCATTCTCACATTATCGTCAAACTTCTCCGGCAAATTCCGTTTCGCCTTAACCACTTTCCTCACTTCACTACTCTTACTCTGTCTGCCGTTCTGTCCTTTCTCCCTCAGGACCGGTTTCGTCTCTTCGTATTTCCTTTTCCTGGTCACACGTTTCTCATTCTCAACTTCCGGTTTCACTTCCGGTTGTTTTTTGGGCCGTCCCCTGCCGCGTTTCTCGGGCGTTTCCACGCGGCTTCGCAACGACATGCCTTCTTCTTTCTTCTCTACCTTTCTTCTCTTCCTGGGGACGGGAGACTGAGACACTTTCCTGCGTGTAGTTTTGGGGAAGGCTACTTCTGTATCCTCTAAGCCTTGACTGCTCTCTATGTAGATATAGTCATCAAGTTTAGACCTAGGTTTGGAATATGTCTTCTCTACGGGTTTTACGGGCGGTATTTCTTCAGCATCGTCAAATGTGGGTTCTGAAGTTTCGTTAATAGGGGTATCTTGTGTATTAGCTTTGATGAGTTCTACGTCGTTCTCTATGGAATTCTTGTTCATTCTATTCTTGAGGTTGTTAATGGTCTCCAAGAGGCTATTCTCTCTGGCCTCTTCGGGAGTGGGGGAGGCCACTCGTTCCGTCGAACTCGACTTCCTTTGCTTGTTTTTATTCCTGCGTTTGTACAGGTCGGCTTTCGTCATATCCTGTGGAAAAAAATTAATTAAAGTTAAACTGTTCTGTATAATTAAGAAATAATTGTGATACATGAAATAAAGCAAAAGGAGAACAAAACAATCATTATATATGTATGTATTAAGAAGTAACCTAGTGTATAACAAATACACTCTGAAGTCATGCCAATGGGGTGATACCACGCTCCTACAGATAACTGTCATCTCATTATAAAAATATTTAGTAAAAGTATTTTTTCCTACATTTTTTTTCCAAACTTATTCAATTTCGGAGCTAATATATTTATTTTAGTTTTATGACAAATACCTTTATTCATTGGCGAGCCCCACCAAGGCACTAAGGGGGCGTCCACAAATTACGTAAGGTGTTTTTCTCAATTTTCTGTGCCCCCTCCCCCCCGGTGAGATGTCGTGAGATTTTATTCAACCCCTATCCCCATCCCCCAATCTTACGTGATATTTTTCAAAGTTTAAGTTTCTTACGTAAACCCGTTGGTTTGTTATTGTAAAAAGAAAAATACAAATCTGCTTGGTGCTTTTATTTACGACTAGTTAAATGTTAAGCAAGTACAATCTAGATTAAATGGACCAAATTAGTTTTTTTTTGTTTCAATCAGAAAAAATTGCGTGATATTTGTCGAGAACCCCTCTCTCTTCAACGTGAGATTAGATGAGATTTGACTTGACCCCCCCCATCTTAAACATCTCACGTAATTTATGGACGCCCCCTAAGTTTTGACTCTATTCACGATAGATGATCTTTTACCACCCATAACTTTAAAACAAAAACCAGTACAACAACTCACCGCAAGTCTGAACCCACTGCCCTCGTCGTCAGCGACATCCAACATATCCAACAGCGCCGGCGCGGTCAACCTCTCAGAGGCACGAACAGAGAGAAGACCTCTTATAATACGTTTGCTGTCCTCCGATATGGACGACCAGTTGGGACCTGGAATAAAAATGACATACTGTTCGTTAGCCTCGCTAAAACTCGGGAACGGCTGAACGGATTTATTTTATCTTGGACTTCGAATGTTCTTGGAGATCTAGGGAAGGTTTAAAGCGTGGAAAAAATTATATCCTGTTAACTACACAGGTAAATCCGGGAAACGTGGCTAGTGTATTGATAATAATTTCAATAATATATAATAAGACTCACCGTCCATAGAAAATGTCCCACTGCGTATTCTGTCCATGAGCGAAGTGACCGGTTCTTTCTTAGAGCTGGGAGTGAATGGCGCCTTACCGCACAGCATACAGTACTGAAATTATATATATTATTTTATTAATTAATTTAACCATTTTGTATGTTTGTACGTTACTATTGTGTGGCAGAGTGGGGTACTTAATTTAGTGTATAATATAATATAATATTTAAAATTACACAAAACGATTCTATAAGAGAGGATCAAGTGTCTAATAAATTGTGTTAAGATAATTTTAACGTCACAATTTTTAAATCCATTTTTTATATCTATAAGCGTCAAAATAATGATAAAACGATATCAAATCTGTTATGTATATATGCATGTATGTATGTATGTATGCATGTATGTACGTATGCATGTATGTATGTATGCATGTATGTACGTATGCATGTAGGTATGTATGTATGTACGTATGTATGCATGTATGCACGTATACTCACAAATATGACGCCCAGGCTCCACAGGTCGCACTCGGGCCCGTAGCCCGCGCCGGCGCCGCGCGCGCACGACACCACCTCGGGCGCCGCGTACGGCAGGCTGACAGACATACATTCATCATTAATATATAATATGTATGCAGGGTGCTTAATATAACACATAAGTTCGAAAATTTGGGAGGTACATTCAGACAATGATTTTGAAGTTATACAACGTTTAGAGAAAGATTCTGAAGATATACAACGTTCAGACATTGATTCTGAAGATATCTAACATTCAAACATTGATTCTGAAGATATATACCATTTAAACAATGATTCTGAAGATATACAACGTTCAGACATTGATTCTGAAGATATCTAACATTCAAACATTGATTCCGAAGATATACAACGTTCAGACATTTATTCTGAAGATATCTAACATTCAAACATTGATTCTGAAGATATATACCATTTAGACAATGATTCTGAAGATATACAACGTTCAGACATTGATTCTGAAGATATCTAACATTCAAACATTGATTCTGAAGATATATACCATTTAAACAATGATTCTGAAGATATACAACGTTCAGACATTGATTCTG
>DWAJ01006528.1:0-10282 GCA_018238005.1 Eurema mandarina | reverse complement strand
TGCATAAAGTGATTTAATGTTTGATTGTGATAGTGAATCATGCAGTAAACTAGCTAATAAGTGTCCAAGAAATGAAGAATTCATTTGAGAGCGCTTAGTAGCGCCGTTCCGATTGCTCCAAGATTCGAGTAACTTGGGTTTACAGAGTTGTGGCAGAGTGAATCACTTGTTTCATTCTTGTAGGCTTAATTATACATATAATTGGGAAATACAGTACAAAGGATATTCTTATCCAAGAGACCTTATTTTATGATAACTGCTAGACTTATCATAGCAGAGTAATTTCTTCCAACCAACCACAGAAAAAGAACAAAATTAGATTACAATAGTTATTTTTCAGATGGTTAATTGCCTATTATTAAATGAAATGTGTATTAATAATTAATTGATGTGTTTATTTTTCAGTGTTCTGTAAATTCAGTCCAATATGCACAACTTGTCAGTAAGTATATTTTTTTTTAATATAATTATTGAATGTTAAAAAATCATGGGAGTTAATCATTGGAAATATTTTTTTTACAGTACGGTATTCAAAATCGCTGGGCCGCTACAGATCAAGCCGAAAAAGAAGAAAATGAAACTCTAATTTAGTTTTAATATTAATGTAAATACTTTTTGATTAAATTAATAAAATGCAACTGGTTTTATTATATTGACCAACTACCAGATTCTTTTTTGAGAAACTGGTTTCTGTAAAAATGTACAAAAATTATTTGATACCATGAGTATTTAATTGTGGCAATGTAAAGCCCACAGTAATATAAAAGTGGTTTAACTTTAACTAAGGAAATTTAACCCTTGGTATCCATACTAATATTATAAATGGAAAAGTGTCTGTCTGTATGTTTGTCTTTCTTTCACAGCCAACGGCTGGACCGATTTAGTTGAAATTGGGTATGTAGATAGATGTTACCCTGGATTAAAACATAGGATAGTTTTAATCCAGTCATTGCCCCGGGAACGGGAACTACGCGGGTAAAACCGCGGGAGGCGACTAGTATATTATGTTAATTTAGCATATAACAATACAGGTTAAATAAAAAACAGTTTACTCTCAGTCTTATATTGCTTTATAAATAAAAAAACATACACAAACCTTTCCGCTTGTCATTGATATTGAAAGAAAAATATATCTCTCTCATTTTTTTAAACTTAATCAAAGCCCAAATATCAACTATTGATACAATGAGTGTCAAAAATAACAGACAAATTGATTATTGCATTATAGTTATATAATATAACAAGTGTTTATCTTCAACTATAATACTTAAACCTTCAAAAATCATGCTGTCTATTGATAAAAACCGTATAAAAATTCGCATAGTAGAAGTTAATCGGTCATAGACCGAGGTGACTAAAAATTAATACTGTTTTATAAATTTTAATAATATGTTATAGTGATTCACAATAGTAACGTAGCCTTCTTATGGAAAACGATCATGGCCGCCCAAAACACAATAGTCCTAACTCCTTCAATAAATATATACAACGTGTAACAGAAGTATGTGGTAATATTTTTGAATGATGTACAGATGTTCATAGATATAGATCTACAAGTCCCCACATTAAAATAAACATATTTGAAAGTTTTTATTTTATTTATTTATCAAACAAATCGATAATACAAGTAGTATTGTCAGTATAATTATGTATTTAATATATTATATATATTTTTTATTTTATTTTCTCAATGTTGCATTTCGCCACCGTTTTAAATATATTGTTATTATATGATTTTTCATGTGTTTGGTTGCCTGGCAGAAATCACTTTTAAGTGATAAAGCCGCCAGTTACAAAATTTCCATTAGTTTAAGATTGTTTAATATTGTAATATCTATATTGTAAGTTGTTACAAAGAATAAATAAATAAAAAATAATATGGAAATTAAAACAAAAGTGTTACAACACGACACAGCTTATACAGTGTTGGTAGCTCTAAAGTGATGTTCGTAGTATCGACAACTTTAAAAATCCATTTGCTGGTTTAAAGAAATAAAAAAGTTATATCTTGATTATAAATAATTCAAATTAAATTAATTTTAATTACATTACTTAAATATAAGGCGTTCATTGCGATCTTTTAATATAACCACGCATTTCAGTTACTCGTTGTAAAACCGCGAAAGTGTGTGTGTAATATGTTTATTGCTCTTTTACACACAAACTACTTAATGAATATAGCTGACGTTTGGCATACTGATGATAACATTCATTATTACCTTATAGGATACCTACTAAATTTTTATTTCGATACTAATAATTATTAGGTATAACATTTAATATACAATAATATGAATAATATTACGCACAATCTCAAAATTAAGACTATCAACATAACATAGGTAGTATAAAACAAAGTCACTTCTGTCTGACCTATTTAAGCTTAAATCTTCAAAACTACGCAACAGATTTTCATGCGGTTTTTAAGTTTTCAGTTGATAGAGTGATTTTAGAGGAAGGTTTCTATGTTTAACAATGTATAATACATGCATCATAATATTATATGCGTGCAAAGACGTAAGTCTATTCCGTTATGATAAAAGTGCACAGAAGAGATAATAAATAAATGTATTTAGAGTCCAATTTCTTCCACAAATGATATTTAACTTAATAAATTAACAATGGGTAAATCTAATTTAAATATTTACGTAGGACCTCGTGAAACATTGCATTTAAAATAAATTTAAATATTAAGAGAATATAAATATAATTTGATATTAGACTAATATATTTTTCCAATTAATTGGTTTAACATAGATAGATAGATACATTAAAAATAAATTGGTAAGTTTTTTTTTTCATTTTATCTCACACTTTTCTAATAAATATCTTGAAATATTGATTATATGACATTATGACACTTCACACATGACTATCTAACATGCAATCAGTCATATAACGTATTATCACGGCGCCATCACGTAGGCAAATGTCTGAATTTCAATATATATTATGTCCTTAACTCTGTCTTTTGACTAAAATAAAGAAGCTCGAATGAACTAACACAAGAAAGATTTGAATAAAATTCCCACCCTTGGAAAAAAAAGACAATTGCATTGAAAGAACGTAAAATCTTCTTTAAAGTTGTAAGATTTTATAGTTTGTATTATTGTCTAGAGTCAATATTAGGTGCCTATTACTAATAATACTACTGGTCAAATAACCAAGCATAAGTAGGTATTCTATATCGGCTGGAAATACTTGAAACATACCTACGTTATGTTAGCAATCCGATTTTAATTGTTTTATTGGGGAAAAAATTATCAAATACCTGTACCTAACCACATACATACTTATCGTTTTAAAATCTATCAACAAGCTATTAAAAACATACATAAAAGCTATGACGAATCAGCACTTAATGAAACTTAAAAATAAATCACATGTTCATATCTCGTAGATATTTTTATCCTTAAATCTTAATTACAGTACATTAACGCTATGTTTTATCTATAATCTCGAATGCGTCGTCGATTTCTTGATCGGGGTTTAACATATCGGTACTGTGACGGCGTTTACTATCTTTTGCTTCTGGTTTTCCCTGGTTTTCTTTGAGGTCAGGTTTTTGTCTATCAGCTATTTGGAGTTCCTAAAAATAATATAAAAACTCTACATAACTCATATCACTGAAATATTTCGTAGGTAGAATAAGTGTTCCCTGTTAACCTGTCTTAAGTTCAAGTTTATTTATTTACATAAACGGATTAAATTTCCCCTTTAATCTTGATACATAAGTACATAATATATAATCGAACTACATAAAAATATGAATGAAAAAAGTGTCGTGTCAGTTTTAGGTATAAATAGGTACCTTGTCCAATAAACTTTTTACTATCTCAGAATACAGAATAAAAACTTTATTAAAATGCACGTGTACCTTTTGTCCTTTAAATGAATAGATGTTACATATGTATTCTTGTTACTAAGAACATTTTGTATCAGCTGATTATCAAAAACAATTGATAACACACAAAACCAGTTTATGATGCTCAATCGATATTATTTCAATTTTACATTTTCAGTGCCTATGTTACTACTATAGGTTGTTAATTTTCTTTCTACCCATTATATATTATAGAGGCATTTTTCTTGACACACATTTTGTTTTATTATTATTAAAACACCAGCTTAACTTCATACTAAAATATATCAAGCTATAGTTTCTTTTATTATAAAAGCACGCTAGCCTGAAATACGGATAAAATTTTAAACATTGCTTCTATAATCGTATTATAAACCTACATATAATATATACTAACTTACTCAGCCGGCAGTCTTCGTACTGCCTCTGAAAAGTGGCTGTTTATATGGCTTTTCCGGCGATTATTAAAATTTTTCACACATTTTAAACCTTTCCTCGAAATGTAGGTACGAACATTTCAAGACCCCGATAAGACGATTCCTTTCAGCCTTTAAGCGAGACTAACGGACAGCAATTCATTTTTATATTATATATAGAAGATATATAAGGTTGAAACAAATTTCCTTATTTACTAGCTCTAACGTTACAAGTACCTACGGAACGCACAGCTTACAAGCAATTATGATATCTAGGTAGGTATATGTAGGCGGACGAAACGAAGGGACGAGGTTAGGATTTTAAGGTACCTATACAGAAATATATTCTGTAGTAACAGACATTCTTACCTGTCCATATACCTCCAAAGACAACGACTGCCTCTTTTTGTGAGAGTGCCTCATTCTCCCCGATCGTGAAATTGACAGTTTCCTCCTAAAGTCCTGCGGCGGGATATTATTTTCATCGTCTTTCTCCTCTAGCCGAGACAACTTTCGTCTTTCCGATGTATTGAAGAGCGATTTTATAATCTTTGCCATTATACGTATTATTTTTAAATCATATATTATTATTAATCTTTATATGTATCTGCAAAAATATTGCCATTACTTTATTATTTCTGTGATGCATCGTGGGATACTTTTTGAAAGATTATATTAAAGAAATTAATATACCTCACCAATTTAAAAAAAAATAGGAGGTAGGCAGACCAGCCATCTGATCTGATGTTAATTAATAACAAAGTATCAATTTGACCGTATCGTTTTTACGTATGTAGGTATCTTGTAGATATCTACTAGATAGCCCTTAATACATAGGGCACTTTAAATAAGCACGTATGTTGAAATTCTTTTTTGCTTTGGAAATATGAATAAGGGTCGATACACTGAATGTAGGCTAATAGTACTTATTTGCCAATAATATGTTTGTGAAAATATAACTATATAAAAACACTAAATAAAACCAAACTTACTGAAATCCAATAGCACCAAATGCATCAATTAAGCACATTAAACCATTATCACAGCCGGAAACCGAATCGAACACAATTGTAGCTAATTGTTTCACCACTGATAAAATGTGTTTAAAATTTCTATTTGCACTTGATAAGGCGTCAAGTGCAGCCTACACTGTATTGTACACCTACGATTATTTACCACATATAACTGATAAGATACAGCTCAGATAATAAATTATCATATCGCGAATAAAATATATATTATCGCGATATAGTTAATGATTATTGTCGCTGTTTTATTATTTACGATATAGTTGTTTTAATAAATTATATATTTTGATGTTATCTTGACGTTCGTAGACAATGTATATCATTAGGGACAGGCGTGTAGGTCAGAAATGTGTTTTTTTGTTTAATAATTAATTATAATAATGTTTATTTATTTTTTATTTATTTATTTTTTTATTTAAAACACTTTATTGTACATAAAGAAAAAAACATACACAGCAAACATATACAAAGAAAACTTAAATAGTGATGCACAAAAGGCGACCTTATTGCTACATAGCTTAACACTTTTGCACATTTAATGCAAAAAAATATTGTAATAAATACCTAATATGCGTTTAGAAATCACACTTACAATATTTTATAACATCGGGAACGTTCTAAGATTAATTAAAGTAATAATGTGTATAATGTACATATTGACGACCGCCTGGCGCAGTGGTAGCACAATTGCTTTCTGCGCGAAGGGTCGTGGGTTCGATCCCCACACCGGAAAAATATATTTGTAATTTACATTTGCATTTTTCTGGGGTCTGGGTGTCGCTATGTATTGTATGTATGTATTTACAAAAAAAAGTATGCATAATATGTAATTTATTCCGTTATCTAGTTGCCATAACACAAGCTTCGGCTTAGCTTGGAACTAGATGGCGCTGTGTTTAAATGTTTTGAAAAATACTAATGTATTTTTTCAGTTCATTTATAGATAACATATTATTGAAATAAAATATACCATTGCCAGGTTCAAAGAGTACATGTATTGATTTAACAATTCGTGGTTAACACTGATAAATAAAAGAAAGTTTATATTATAATATTTTATTATTAAATATAATATACTAATAAGATATTTAAAGCATTTTTGCAGCAGTTATATTTAATGAAGAAAGAACCTCTGACATAATATTACAGTATTGAGTCTTAAGAAAGTATATATTAAAATATATTTCCCTTTTAATGTCATGGAAAAAAGAACACAGGAATATATGCACTTAGAAAATTTCAAAAAACAAATTGAAAGTACATTTTTTTTAATTTATAAAAGATGAAATAAAAATCCTCTGAGAATCAGAAAAAAATTAAGCATTCTAAAAATTCCAATTACAGAAAACTATGATACATTTTTACAAAAATAATAATGAAATAATCTCTAATACTTATACAACACAAAGTTGCCATACGCGAATAGAACGATGGCAAATTAAAAAACAACTTGTCTTTACAAAAATACATAATCATCCAAAACTATTGGATTTTATATGTCTATTAAATATGCGTACAGCGTATGTAGCTTACAAATATTTACAAAATGGCATCGTCGATATTAATTTATTAATTGACTCCGATAATAAATTTCGTCTTTTATTTAGTAAAGTATAAAGCTGTGCATTATAATAAAAATCCGCAAAAATTGCAATTAACGCAACGTCAAGCATGAATTTCATTGGATACAAAGTTTATAACAGCGCCATCTGTCGTCAGTGAAACGAACTAGTATATGTCATGTTTATAACATTTAAGAAATCCCAATACCCGAGTCTGTCATCGTACGTTAGGCAAGTATCAACGTAGCTGAATTATTTTCGTCATTAATTATTTATTTATAACTAATATTCAAACAACTTGTTCGGAGTCGTCTCTAGTTGTAACTGTATCGGAATGATGATTCGTACTTCTGTACAGTTTGAGATTTGATTCTGTATAGTCTAAAATTTTCCTACTCGAATGTCGTATGTAGAGCATTTGTTTGTGGTATATTTTTAGAGCACCTTTAAGGGTGATATATGTGAGACCGCCTAAGATAGTTCTGTGAAGGTTATTTTTTATGGATCTGAAGAAGATTTTGCCTATAATTGTGGATATTGTCGGGAGGAGAAGTGCTGAGCAAAATATTCTGGTGGGTGATAGATGTGAGTTTCCGTTTTGACTCGTATTGTTGGGTTGGCCGGTTACTATTTGTGCCCTGTCGCCGTCCACACTGAAAGATTTGAGATCGAAAGTTAATACATTTCTTTATTTAAATTAATATTTCTCAACAACAATAAAGTTTTTAACACAGAAATTATGAAATTATTTTTAACGAAATAAAGCAAGAAGGATGGTCATCATAAAATTTAAAAGTATAATTTACAAAAAAAGCAAATTTGGGAACAGTCAAATATGACGTATGACAATTTAGGGGAGCAGGGGTCTTATAATATTGTATTATATTACGGTCAATTACAATTTATTTAGACAAACTCTTACGACACATTTTTTTTTATTTTGATTAAATTATAACAGGATTGTGACTTTAATGGCCACTTATATTGTAGGTACATACGTACCATATAATACCATATAAGTGGCGTTTCCACTTTAGAGGGCACAGAAAGAACGTTACGGTTGGTTAAACGAATACGTGTCTTTTTTTATATTACGTAATACTTGAAAGCTTCCTTTAATAATTTATAATTTAAAAAAAACATTAAAATCACAACTTTACTATAGTTTTTTTATATGATAGGGGGCAAACGAGCAGGCACGTCACCTGATGTTAAGTGATCAGCGCCGCGTTGTCACGAGTGTGTTGCCGGCCTTTTAAGAATGAGTTCGCTCGTTTTTTGAAGCAGTAGTTGTACAATCAACTCTATTCTACTCACTTTCCAAACGGCAATATGTAGGTGAGAGCTGGTATCTTGGCGCAGTACTTCCTCAGAAATAGGAGCACGCTATCTTCCCAGTTGTACATCTTGGCGCTGATGAGCGTCACCGGTATCGTCGGCAGGAGGACCAGGAGCACCAGGGGATCAGCCGACTCCATCATCTCCAAACCCTCTCTGTGACCTACCACCTGAAAATGACATTCGTAATTATTTTTTTATATGATGAATTGGGGAGACGAGCTGGACGCACTCCTGTTGGTAAGAGAAACGCCAGCCACTGGCATTTGTCTTCAGAGAAACTTTGCTCTAAAGACAAACTCCAGGCAGGGGTGAACTACATTGACGCTCCCCACTTTGAGTCATTAGCCCGTATATTTGGCACCGTACCCTCCTGCGAAGGAGAGAAACCCCCGGTGTAATCCTACTAATATTATAAATGTTCGTACGTATGTATGTAGGTTGCAAAATTGCATGCAAAAACGGCTGGACCAATTTAGTTGAAATTTGATATGTAGATAGGAAGTACCATGGATTAACACGTAAGATAGGTACTTAATATTATATCAATTCACCGGTATTGCCCCGGTGCAACCGGCAAGAAACTCTGATAGTTGCTCTTTCAAGTAACAAAAATGTTTAAATGTAACTGTATCTAATTATTAGGAAACATTATAACAAATGAACTCGTGACTTCCGTATTTTTATTGACAACAATCATCTGCCCGTATTAACGCACTTCTGTATTATAATCGTGTTTTTTTCAATTATAATAAAGATCAGACAAAACCGGCTAAGTGCGTATCTTGCTATGCAAAAGACAGGGTTCCGTAGTAAATTCAGGATTTCAATCTTAATTTTAATTGATAAGACAATTCGATCTATCCTTTTAGTTTTAGGTGTACGAGTATAAGTCTCTTAAAATATAGAACATTCTAGTTTAAAAGGAGCTCAAAACTTTTATCAAGTATAGAATTTATTGGTAGACTTGTAAATATTTCTAGCTATGAAAAAAATTAACATTGAAAGATAAATAAAGATTATTATTTTTATTATTTTATATAAAGCGTTCAAAAAGAAACATCTGACCTATCCCTTAATACTTTTCACTATAGATCGAGCATAAAATCATCCGAACTTTCGTGTAGGTCAGGTATAAATTTTCTTTTGTGGTTTAATTTTGGCCGTATTGATATATGTTCACCTTTCCCTTTCATTTTTCTAGAAGTAACCGTTTAGAAGGTAAACAAATGACGACCGGACATCGTTAATCTAATCAAGAAATCTATCCTGATAAGTAATGAGACTTTGTTTTGGTAAATCATAAGAGTCGGTTCTAAATACTATAGTAGTTTTATAGTAGTGAATATAATTATATTTATTGTTTATTTGTTGTTAAGCGTATTTGTTTATTGGTGTAAATTGTAAAGTGCTCTTGAATAAATGTTTCTTTCTTTCTAATACAAGTTGCTACAAAGAAATGAAGCTCTATACAATATTGTACGTAACAAACGATTCAGTCTCAGCTAATAATGTCACCAGTTCAAAAAACTCATAGATTAAACAAAATGTAACTGTGCTGTATTCACTAAATACCGATTCACGACTTGACCGTTATACGTGACATTTCCTATTGATTCCGCAAATATATTACAATGATCAGACGTTAGTAGATAGTCCAAGAAAATAGAGCTTTAAATACGAATTTTAGATAAGAACTTGAATTTTTGATATTTAATGTACTTCGAAAGATCCGTAAATGAAGGAAATCAGAAAAAAAATCACTAAAATTTCAAAAAAAAGTTTTGTTTTTTTATCACAATTTCTCGTGGATGAGTTAAAATAAGATTTTCACTATTTTTTTAGGGATCCTTAGTTTATCTTTTATTTTCACTATTTATTATCGGATCTAAAATTCGTATTTAAAGGTCTATTTTCTTTCTTTTGCGGTTAGCGTTGGCGTTTGGTTACCCCGCGCTGACCCTCTGGCGTAGGGGAGCGTCCCCCGGGTGGCGGATGGGGGAATGGTCGGTAGTACAGCATAGCTACGCTACTGGCTAAGTCCGATGGACTCGCTGACCAACGAGGGTGTGGTCC
>DWAJ01006527.1:0-10283 GCA_018238005.1 Eurema mandarina | reverse complement strand
ATTAAAGAGACAGCGTTTTTAGCGCCAATTCTAAAATTCAAACTTTAACATTAAATTTTGTTAAAAGTACTGCACGTTTCCCGGAAATATTGATGTGGTGTGTTTATTATGCTCTAAAGAACCATTTGAAACTGTTTTCAAAAATCAGTCAAATAGCCTATACCGTTGAGTTGGTGATAGAGTTGCGTCTAATTGAAAAAAACAAATACCAAATACTATTATGAATTACAGTACAAATGCAGTCAGTTTCTTTTATACAAATTAAAGTTTTCTTTTTCTTTTCTAGGTGGCACTTTAGCAGAGTCGGTAGAGAATCTTGGTCCATCCCCAAAGATAAAGGAACCCAAAATAATATCAGCTGAAGTAACCAACCCGCCTCAGAAACCATCACAGAGCTTCAGACCAAAGCCATCTGAACTTAGAGAAATGAACTTCTGGTCACCTACATCTATGTAAAAACAAATATTTTAGGATAATTTTATCTCTTTAATGTCATAATAATAACAGGTTATATTTCGTAGTTATCTAGTTGGTACAATGCTTTTCATTTACTTAACCTTTGTTGGAAAGGATTTGTGCAATTGAAAAGTAGTTGGAACAAAAATTCTAAAAATAGATTTAAAGAATTGTTTACAGTTTTGATCAGTTCTAAATCTTTTGTTTTTGAAATTGTCATGTGGCTAGAAGCTATGCATTTCATTAATCAGTATTTGCATCATTCAATTTTCTTTCCTTAAAAAGATAATAGTTTTCAATTAATATGTGTGTATTGTTAGTTTCAAGCCAATAGGATTTGGGTTAGGTCATAGGTGCAACATTCATCATAGGAAATGTATTACTAGCGTTTTAATCACGAAATAACATAATGAAATTAATCAAAACCTAGTTTTTACTTACAGTTTTGACAGGAATTATTATTCCAGCGTTACTGTTAATTCCATTAAATATAAGGGTCACATCATTCGCTATGTTATTATTAACAATAAGTATTCATCATTTCATTTAGTTTTATTTTTAAATCATCATTTTTTGTCTACTTATGTATAACTAGCGATTGTAATCCTTTATATTTAAAAAAACAAAAAAAAAAGAACTAGTTTTAGTTGGTAGTCTCTGCAGTGTCTATTTCAAATAATATGTAATATCTGTGATACGAGGATATATTTTTATAACGGCAAGGAATGTGTTATTTTAAAATAAAAAAATGTTTTTAACATGGACTGCAACCCCAGTAATTTGGGTTAATTGAAACATAATATATGACAATGAACTAAATACTTGGAAATGGATGAACAATCTCAAAGGATACCGCCTCTTTACCGAATTTTAACAACTTACGTATGGAAGCTTAGACATGGTTTTATTCAAACCGTAATAAGAAATGTTTTAGGATATATGGAAGTGTGTATTATCCTGAGCAGTTAGGTTAGTTGCGAAATAATAAGAAATGTATGTTTAAGTAATAAATTTCTCTCTATTTCAAATTCTTGTTTTTATTTACAAAACCTTATTATATACTTATTACAATAACTTCTTTTGGTGTCGAGAAAATGTTGCCTCTATAATATTCTTCAAAAATTGTTACTCGCAACGAATAGAACAATTAGTGTGATTTGTCGTGACTCAAAGAGCCCTTAAGGCCTTTTTGTGTTTAGTATCCATTAAAACTGGTGATATATTCGTTGTTATATCAGTATACAGTCTATCGATAGTACCTTTATCAATAGTATAAAAATAATACATGTTTATTAATTTTGTGTTGTGGTAATGTTAAATTCTGGTGCGTTTTAGAAAATGTATAATATATAGTAATATCAACGATACGTTTTCGTACTGATTATTATTATCAATATAGCAACCTAAAATCGATTTTATAATTTAATCTGTAAGACGGGGTAATATATTAGGGTGATATTTGGTACACTCGGAGCCTCCGGAGACGAGATCAAATTAATTACACTTAAGTGTAAACTGTAAAATGATAACAAGGTCTTAAGTACATAATTATTACTAAGAACAACATGTCTTACACACATATAGAGTGGTGTTTAAACATTAAAGGTAATAAGGTTGTGTCGGAATTCATTTATGGCATTTTCATTATAAAGTATTTATAACAGTTGAGTACCAGAAATTATTTTAATAGAATGTTCAATATCGATATTTAATCCGATTTATCTTTTTTCAATTTTTCATTTTATTAATAGCACGAGCTTAAAGAAATAACAAGAAATACTTAAGAAGGAATTTTTCAAGCGTTTTTGTAATTCTTGGTGAAGTCGAAAATTATTTTAATCTGAGATTTATTTTATCAATATGGAATTTTGTTAGGCATAAAATAAATAAAAATATATACTACTGGTATGTAAATATAGGTATGTAATAATAATAAAAAAAAACCCAAGTCTTTCAGTCTATAATAATTTACAGTAAAAAAATTATAAGAGTGTATAATTTGGTATTAATTACAATGTATGTACTACGTAGATTTACGTATGTAATGCATTGAATGTAAGTTTAATGTAATATTGATTGGGGTGATTGGGTAGCCATGCATGGGAAATCGAATTTCGAGTTTAGTCACGTATCTCGACGCAGCAAAGTATTTATATTACGTTAGCGACCGGTTTGTATGGGTCTAATCATGTTACCCAAACTAGGACTTTTGGGTACTTAAGTGCCATTCCGTAAATTCCTATACAGTTTTCTTTACAAAAATTCACGTCAACCCAAATTCAAGTCACATCAAAATCGATTTCATAAAAAAGCTTCATTTTAAATATAAGATTTCTTTAGAGAAATAAGTAGTTTATCTCAACCATTTTTGTACATATTTATCACTGTATTACTTATCTAGTTGTCACAATAATCTAGCTTACAAAAGAAGTGACTCCCAACTCCCGAGTACCACTTTAAGGGAGACATTTAATAAATGTACACTGGCCGTTCCCGCAACAGAACACATCAGTTTAACTGTCGCTTGGCGCATTTCTAAGTCGAAACAATTCTCGAAATGAAATATTTTTAAAGCCATTAGCTAGAAAGCCTTCCCGGTCTAGACTCAAAGTAATCTTTTATTTATCAGCACAAACATTAGCACATGGACAAATTCGACTGGAATAAACGATTGCAGATAGGCGTGTTTTAACTTAATGGGTCAATAAGGAAAGTACCGTTAGATCGTCGAAAGTAGCTAATATAATTAAACGTGTGTTGCAATTTTATAATTTACAATTTTTTAATGGTAAGTTTTTGTGGTAGACTAATCAATAAAGATATGCATGTGTGCAAATTAATTGGGGTTTTCATAGTCTGTCATATATAGTTAAGAATCTCTGTTTTTTTTTAATCTATTTCTAACATCCCAATTTAGATACATTAATCCAATTTTGTTTAAAAATATTAAGATGACATTTAAGAGTAATCTAAATAAAAAAAATCCCCTGAGCTCTTAAAAGGAATTCTATTAATTTAAGTGCTATGAAAAAGTAAAGGTAAAGGAACGAAGTACAACTCCATAAATCAGATCGGATCTGGATTAAAACGGAATAATCATGATATTTATTTACCTACATAAGGCTGGTATATTTCTTAAGTGAGAACGAATTTAGAAAGTAACTAATTTCTCTATGTCGATATATCTGCAAGTCTGTATAACATTAAGCGTTTGTAATTATTATTACTCTATCAATATGTCTTTTATAATAAACTGATAATGAATAAAGTATGTACATTATATACGTATGGGCGGGCTATGCAAAGATCTGGTAGGAGGCGAGGGCACGCCACGAATCCGGTCAATATTGTCGGATTACCCGGCTTTATATTGCTGATGAATAATTGTGTCCTGCGTCCGACCCGGATTAAACCGCTTCTCACTGATTTAATTGACAACCTCAATATAATTGTTAGCTATTAATAGAATAAATACACCATTAATTTTGTATTTAGCTACGGGAAGCTTTTTAGTGATATGTTGCTAAAGGTGGCTGCAGTATTGAAATGTTATTATGTATAAGTAAGAGTATATATCATAAACATTGGATACCTTCTTTTAATATAAACTTTAAAGTAGTACATATTTATATAAACGAATTTAAATAAAAATTTTAGCAATAAAAGTTTTTACGTTGACTCTACAACCATAAAAGATGAAGTAGGTAAATACATTTAAGGTAGAATATTAAATATCAAAATATAAATACTTCAATAAAAATCTTTACATTTACTTTTTTACTGAATATATTTCAAATCATATAATGGAGAAACAATGCGTTCTAAAATATTAACATAAAACCCTCAGGATAGTTGAAACCAGCTTAATATCTCTTAGAATTATCTCACTTCGTAGAGTGGCGGTCGAAGGATTAGGTAGGTACTTGAATTTTTAATTGTTTTAACTGCTATAGAATATTAACAAAATACGATAGGATTTTATTTAATAAAGTATTTCGTCTTTATTTGTCTTTTTATAAAGCAAAAGGAAGTTAAGTTAAATATTATCCTTACTATATAATATTATAAATGCGAAAGTAACTCTGTCTGTCTTTCCATCACGGTAAAACTACTGAACAGATTAGAACGAAATTTGGTACGCAGATAGTCTAAAGCCTAGGGAAGGACATAGGCTACTTCTTTTTTTAAATCAACCCCCAAAAAGTTTCGCGAGGGGTTGAAATTTTTTATAATTTTACGCTTTCACGTAATAAGGGAGGAAGGGGGGTCAAAGTTTATATGAAAGTCCACGCGGACGGAGTCGCGTGCAACAGCTAGTAATAAATAAGAGGGAACATGAAGGTTGGTGGTATAACTAGTATATTATGTAGGTACATTTCCTACATAATATAATGTAGAATTATAATACATATTAATTATAATATATAAGTGACAAAAAAAACTTTAAAAAATATTAATTAATATAGCCAAAGCATGTTATCACTATTACGTGCATTGACATCTTTTTCTGAATGAGCTTTGGACCTTGAGCATTAGAGCGGTAATGAGGAAAAGTTAATGTCGTATTTCATTTCATAATACCCAAAAGTAATTGGCACAATTAGATAAACATTGCCGCTATCGTAATGTATGGCCAAACTTTTCCAGTTACTATTATTTTCCTTTGCAGAATATTCTTAGTATGACACTAACTGATATTTATTCAATTCTTCCTTATAGGTTTTATTTTGTAAACATAAAACTTATATCATATTACAGGCGCTTTTAAGGTGATTGCCTTGGGATGGCAGCGATGTCTTACTACAAGAAATTAAGAATTTATATTTGCCGATATTAATATCAAGTGATAGTGTATATTCTTCCTATTTCAAAGGTGAAGACACTAAAAAGTGAAATGGCAATACATTTTAATAAATATATGGATTAAACGACTTGCAATAAAATAATAACAAAAGCATTCTCTGATATCTCACCATTCTCTATTTTCTACAAATAACATGTAATACCGAAAAAGTGACAAATCATTTATTTGATCATTAATGATTTGAAAAAATAGAAACAAGAGTCTAAAAATGCATATAACTAAACTACTAACAGACGTTCTCATTTACAATTTCAATTAGTTTTTTAAGCCCTTTGTTTCGCCGCAGCTTCATGTACCTCGCCTTTGTGTAACTGATAAAAATATTAGATTTTAACGTAATAAGAACGCTTACACTGCCAAGTACTTACAAGCAAGCCAGTTAATTTCGTTACGATGTAGATAGAACACGTCGCCATTTACCGTACCTTCTTTGTAGCTTTTATAATTTCTGTTTGAACGCATCTTCCTGCGCGACGAGTGAAAATTTTATTGACAATATTTCTTTAACATATACCAACTAGCTAGTTCATCTTTATATTTATAAATGTAATAACATTATGTACGGTTTAAAATTGTCAGGTTAATTAATTATACATATAATAAATATATCAAATTAATTAAAATACTTAGGTAGGTATTTCTTAAAACGGTTGTTATATAAGAGGCGATCGTATTATGAAGATTTTTCATCAAGTTATCGAACCCTCGAGCTCTCAATCATCCCTCGCCATATTTCACACTGATTGATTGATTTGACTTTAATTTTACATACTTATCCCGAAAATTAATACCTAATCACGAACGCTGCGTATAATTTATCATTGAATTACCAATTAAGTTGTAAAATACAATTTCATTGATTTAAGATGTATGCGACATCTAAGTAAATCTTATAATTTCACATTAAGAATTATGTATTAGAAAAATGTAGTATGTACGACTTCTCTTACTTAATACCTTTCTCTTAATTTTTTTAATTAAAAAAAATCACATGGAACTCATTTGCGTAGTTTTAAAGATTTAGATGTACTCTTTTAGATTTCTACAGAGACATTGGATACAATTTATTACGAATTTGTGTAGCACGGCTGTAATCGTAGGACGCAGCTAGTAGAAAATATACAGACTAGTTTAATATATTCAACTCATCAAAAACTTCAAACCGTAAGAAATGCTGCCAAGTCTCGTTCTTATTCGCTGTCCAAAGTTGTGAGGTCTCATGTTGATCCAGGTCGAATGTTCTAGATATCTTACATTCTAATTGGTAATTAAACTTCATGTAAAGTTTGATGTTTGGTTGTTGGAAGATTTTTTGTTAGGCTGTTGGAAGAATGTTCATACTATAGCGCGTCTTACAAGAATTAAACGAGTTAAATAGGTACGTATTGGATGAAATTAGATTAAAATATAAAAAGTAAATTAACTAATTATGTTCTTTGACTCTCCGTGATTACTCCGTGATTTAAAT
This sequence comes from Eurema mandarina, assembly GCA_018238005.1. Classification (NCBI taxonomy): domain Eukaryota; kingdom Metazoa; phylum Arthropoda; class Insecta; order Lepidoptera; family Pieridae; genus Eurema; species Eurema mandarina. The sequence continues at coordinate 3,495 of DWAJ01006527.1, read as the reverse complement.
TGAAGCTTCTGTATTTTCTTTAAAATGCTTTAATAAAAAAAACCACAATTTAGCAAAACGACTGTGATGCTCCCTTTTATAATTTTTACCGTTATTATATACTTATACGATACCGCTCGCCTATAAATCATATTTTAATGACTGAAGATCTCTTTGGTAATTGTCCAAAGTATCGGGAATCTATTATAATTAATAAGTACTCTATATTAATAAGTAGATACCTAAGACACTATAGAATATGTTTTTCATGTTCGGTAATAAATTAAAGGCTTCACTGGCAACTACAAATCGTTATAGGTAATTCTGTAATATATTACACAAATTCAATAGGGCATATGCGGAGCGTTCGCCTACGATGCTCCTGGGTGACATAACTAGTCCAATACCGTGTGATATGTAATTAATTACAACTTTGTATCTATGTGTTTAGTATCAAATTGGCAGCGCTCTCATTATTATGTTGTTATTGAAATTAATAGAAATATCAATATATCCATTAAAATTTTTGTAAAAGGAATCAACTTAGAAAATTAAAGTCAAAGGCATTTTATACTACTTCATAAAGTAAAACAAATTAACCTAAACGATATTATACCTACGTAATAAAACAGGTGCAGTAAAGAAATGACTTGCAAGAAAGTCGAGGTTTACTGCAATTTCTTACAAGAAGCCGTTGTAATATCTTGCTGCGGTTTCTCAAAACATACAGAAATAAAAAAGTTCCGTATACTTAGCAAAGTTAAGTTTGCGTTTCAATAAAGTAACGAACAGTGAGACAAGCTGAACGTATGAAAGAATTCACTTGAAAGCGGAAACTTGAAGGCACGTCTGTTGAAATACAACAAACCAATGAAAATAAGGCTCACTCGGTTTGCGGCTGAAGTTGTAAAAGTAGGAAGCATTCAATAATTCCCGCATGTGGCTCGTTGGTCTTGTACAAGACGTTGTGTTGATGTATTTGCATTCAGTTTTCTTAGTTTTTAAAAGCGCTATTTCCCTTGTTGTTTTTTAATTGACATGCATTACTTTAAGTTTTGACAAGACATATATTGATATAAATAAGTGTGACACATATTGATATAAATAAGTGTGATGGAATTAATTACATAATAAAACTTCATTTACTAGTTTATAAATTGATGACATTTTTTATAAATGTTCAATTAAAATATTATTTTCATCATACCCTCTCATTATAATATATTTTTTTATTTAGTACCCACCTGACGATGGTTGTACAAAAACAGTCGTATTATTTTTAATTTTGAGAAATAAAGTTGAACGAAGTTCCATCAAGAAGTAACAATACAATGTATAAGTTTGTACGTATTATTGTCGATGGGATAGTAAATGATCATATTATTGTTACCGTATAGCATATTGTAAGCGATACACATCATACTTTGTGTAAATATTAACGAAAAAACTTATTTATTTGATTGCCTACATTTCATTAATGTGCGTCAATAGTATGATTGAAACTGAAATATCATTGAAACGCGTTCCATGATTTTCATCTGGTTTAGAATCACCCAGAAAATGAAATTTTCAGTAATGTATTGCAATAAATTATATAGCGAGTGACGCCATTACTTCTCATTACAAACTTCGCCGTGACTTCTAAATTTCGAGTTCAAAGAATAAATGCGTTGAAAATAAAAGTAAGGCCATTAAATAAATATCCACGGTCAAAACTTTGCCAAAAGTTGTACTAAGCTTTTACAAAACAAAGAAAATAGAAACTTGGTGGCCTTTTAAATATTATCGTTTATTGTTTGTGGGTTTACGACCGCGCTTTAAATTTTAGGAAACATTTAAATTTACATAAACATTTTTGTAAATAAACATTTACATTTTTAAACTTTAAAACGCAACATGATTTCAGTGTTTTAGTACCAAAATATGTCATCATCATATGATAAAGTTCATATTAAGGTCGTGGCATTGACGTTAAAACATATTAATGAATAAAGTTCGCTAGTTATATGTTTGTTTACTTAACATTGTTTTATAGAAATACTATACTGATGTTTATGTTAGCAAAGAGGGAACGTAGTACACGTAACATCTTAATGCTTGCAAGACCTAAGACTTGTTAGAACTTCTTTAGGGGCAAGTTCGTAGCGTTTCAAGCACTTAGTTTGGCGTCTATTTCACTGAACAAAATACAAGAAGTAACAAAATTAAAACATTTTAGACGTACCGTGTAGTTGCTAATAATTTTGTTATGTCTAGGTATTGTGTAGGTGTGATTGTATTCATCTTTATATTGGACTAAGTATATAAAATAAAAGTGAAAACTATTAATATTATAATTTCATGACAAATTTAAATATACACGCATTATATCTAACATTTTGTTTCTTCTATATTTTAAAATTTTATAGTAGAAAAATATTCAAATAATTTGGGAAGGTGCTCTCGCAGGGAGTTTCATTAATTAAAAACTACGATAAGTTCGTCTATCTTATCTCTTTCGACTTGGCCATTTTTTGCTTTTCTACTAACTGATTTTGTAACAAAGTTACACCTGTAATATCCTCATGGTTTTAAATTTCGTGCCATATTAATACAATTACACCTTATTGCATGAAGAAATAAATCTTAAAGAAAAATAAAACAATCCAAGTCCATTTAAGCAATGTGATTGTAAGATATATTTTCGCTTCCTATTACATCACCAGAAACTACGAGCGATAAATTTAAAGCTTGAGAAACCTTCGTTCCTCAAGTAATATTTCAAATGTCTAATTATTTTGAAAAGTGTACCGTCTGACGGATTTAGTTCCAGAATGGATCTTGCATTAACAAAAGCTTTTACAATACACGGGTTCAAATAGAGCGCGGTGTCAAAATCAATTTCCACATATACAGACAACTATTTTCAGAAGTCTAGCCATCTTTTATGCGCTAAGAGATGGCTTAGTGGCAAGAATAATTTTACGGATAAAATGAAAAATTCCGTCTCACTTTTGCTAAGGTAAAATGTTTGTAGTTTATTATTGAAGTAATGCATCTACATTTTTGTTAGCATTAAAATATTATTAAAACCAATATAGACTTTTGTACCTATAACAGAGACTGTGTGCATTAAATGTTTTGAAGATCATAAGTTAATGTATTTACATTATGAGTTTAACAATGTTTTATACCTACACAAAAGCGCGTCAAGGATCTGACTTATTCCAAGTTTAGAAGCCTTGTTAAAAATGTCTAATTAAAAAGGCGTACTATGCATTAAATGAATATATTGAAGACAAAAACGCTTGGAATGATATTTCTTAACGCTCGTGGGTCGGTGACCTTTTTCATGTATAAATATTATAATAGTCGAGTTTTTGTTTATATTAACAATTGTATGTTATTATTTTTAAACAAGATAAAGTAAAAAAACTAAAACCCAACTACGACAAAAAACGACGCTGAAAAAGTATAAAAGTACCCCATGAATACAGGTAAAGTCACAAGCAAATGCTAGTAATATATATATATTCG
>DWAJ01006526.1:0-10285 GCA_018238005.1 Eurema mandarina | reverse complement strand
ATTATTCATCTTTGAGGGCTTCCTTTGCGTGCGCTGCGAAAACGGTTCAAGATACAAAAATAATAAGTATGAAAGAATTATTCCTCTTCAAATGATCTAAAAAAAAGTCCGCGACAGTATATGTCTACCTTCTAAGATTGACTCACTATACCATAATAATAGAAATAGATCCGACGGGGACGAAGTTCCGAGCAACAGCTAGTATATAATAAATCTATCTATGGCCGAAGTTAGCCACTTACTATCAGACGACCCTTCTCTGTAAATATTTTATTTAATAACATTAAACCCTTAAATCTTTATAAAATATATTTTTTTATATATGCCTCATTCCATTATCACGAGCACTAATATAAAAATTATGACACAAGTGTTTGTTTTCTCGTCTTTACGTAAGAGATAAGGCGATAAAAATGTTGCCCAAAGATACTTGAGATTGACTAACAATTACCGTTCATATAATTAATTAAAGAGAATCCAATATATGCGATATTTCAGCGAAGGTAAGATTTTGGGGATTTCCTGTCTTTTTTTATAATGAAGAGGGGAGACGAGCTGGGCGCACTCCTGATGGTAAGAGTAACGCCAGCCCATAGCCAATGCAGTGATACCCGGAACTTTGCTATAAAGCCCAACTCCGGGCAGGGGTGCACTACACCGACGCTCCCCACTTTGAGTCGTCAGATGTTAAGTCTCATTAGCTCAGTAATTTCGCTGGCTGCAGCGCTCTTCAGACCAGAGCACAGTATGTAGTTAAGACAGTATGTGTTCTTAGTTCTTAATAGCTCGAAAGCTGGGCCCTTTCATAGGTAGCGTGAACTAAAGGTGTATAAAATCTGTACGCATAAAAGGAAAGGCTAATTAAATATTTTTTTAAGAATATATTAATTCGATTCTTTAAACATTAAGGTAACTATGTAAATTAAGCAGTGGTACTATTTCTATTATGAATGAATGAAAACTAGCTGGGTCCTGCGGTTTTACACGTTCCCGGGGCTATATCGGGATATAAAGTACCCTATGTGTTAATCCAGGGCATCACCCATCTACATACCAAACTTCAAATAAATCGGTCCAGACGTTTTGGCGTAAATGAATAACAAACAGATATCCATACATACATTCTCACAATATTCCAAATTTATAATATTAGTAAGAGAATAGTAGGATATCTTCCATATTGTCTAATGAATGACGACACTATTTATACGCGTCACCAAACAGACTAATTGGTATCGGTCAAACACGACCAAGGTTCAGCAGAACCAATATTTGTGTTTAAACTGGGCTTACGCAATTTTATGTACTTAATAAAACTAGTTCCAACACCTGGAATCGTCTGTGGATAATTGTTCTGTACTGCTGTTCGAAAAGTAGCTTAGGAAAGACGCACAGAATTAGGTCTGTTTTTTTCTATTGACGAAATGAACAAGCATCGCATTAGTGAGAGATAAACTTAGACCAATAATTTAATAAGGCAATTAACCTTCTAGAATATCTAAAACAAGAATAATAGCATATTTAAAGATATGTCTCTACTTAGCGCCGCTTTTGTAAGTAAGAACTAAGAACTATTAAAGTTTAGTAAAATTATATTTTAACCGGCCAATTTCGACCAAACATCGCATCTACACAATATCGTATCATCGTGACTTAATCATCTATGATTCTAATTAAAGTCTTATCAAGTTTAAAAGCGCCATACCTCATGTCCTCTTCAAGTCAAACAACAAACACATTAATTGTAAATTATGTTTGTGGACGCTCGGCGTGTCGCGTGACGTCACTTGTCAGTATTAGTTGGTGACGCACTTCTGCAAATAGCCACCCTCGGTTAGTAGGGCAGCTAGTACCGAGAAAAATGTGTCGTCACTACAGTTCTATAATTAGGATGTCAAAGGAGGTTGATTGAAAATGTTTTTAAATTTAATGAATGTAATTATTAATGCCAAGGTTATACAATAATGAAAGCAGCCCATCTGAGTTTCGCGTCGCGTCGGGTCATAGTATAAAAATACTAGATGACCCGACGCAACTTCGTTCACGCTGTACCTAGGTAGGATACTACCTATCATACAAATGTGTTTTCCCGCTAACTACGGTTCCCGTTGGAATTTCGGGAATTCCTTCCTTATATATGTATATTGTATATAGATTATGACGGGTAAATAATTAATAAGAACTCTCTAACAATATATTATTGTTCTTGAATACAGATAAAATATTTGACAACCAATAAATGAAAAGAAAATGAAAATATTGGACATATTGTTGTGGCTATATATTTTCGGTTCGAACCGAAATATCCTTTATTAGAGTAGTTAGTATAACAATAATAATTAGGACGATTATTTTAATGCAGCACCATCCAGATTCCAGTCCCATACTAAGCAGGGCTTGTGTTATGACAAGAAGATAACGGATACATATACTGTTCTTTTGTAAGTACGTAGATATAACACACAGAAAGATCTTTACAATGAGTAAAGAAAGAAGCATAGAAATAAATAGAAGGGACTAGAATTTTCTAGAACGTTCTTAGAATGTTCTTTTTAAGCTCAAACTAAATATGCACCAGAAAACAGGGGACCACCTCGCCGTGTTTACGTTCACGGAATTTATTTTTTAACTGATTAGTCATTTGTTTAGTCTGCAGCTGCCCGGTTGAAAGTTAAGTTGGGAGCTTTAAGTACGCGTCGAGTTTGAAATATTTCGATTATCAAGTTTCGAGAATTTAATCTTCACTACAAAGTTTACTTGCTTAGAATAGAAGAATGATACTTTTAGTCTAAGATAGTATGAAACAGTCCCGTTCTCTGTCCCAATGTATGTATACATCTTCAAAACTACGCAATAGTTTTAATAGAATGAATAATACATGCTTAATATATGCTTGCGAACCGGGGCTGGTCCATAGTTAGTTTTAAAGGGGAAGGTTTGGTAGGATATATTGTGTCATTTTATAGATGTTTGTTGGTCTTTTACGGAAAAACTATTGAACGGATTTGGATGAAATTTTGCATATAGGTAGGTTAGATTCTAGATTAAAACATAAGATACTTTTTAACCCGGTATTAATATGAGGATTCTTTCTACGCGAGTAAAACTGCGTGATACATTAAGTATAGAACATTTTTATACAATGCTTTGTGTTCAAGCCAATTAGCGCTTACTGACAGACAATATGGCTGCCACGTGGGGTGGGAATGTGCATTATAAATATTACACTTATTACCTGTTTTTGCTTTATTACCTGTTTAATATATGATATTTTTAAATGACAGCGGTAATTAATGATATTTTTTTGCTAACTAGATAGGTGTTTAAATATGCTCTCATTTTTTTATTCACGGTTCAATTCAAGTTGTATCTATAAATCTAAAGTATCCGTGTAACAAATATAATAACGGATATCCTAACAAATTTATTATCAGATAGCACACTACCATTCTAGCTTTCAGTAATTGTACATCAACGTCAAATAATGACAATTGTCTGGTAACATTCTCATTTAATCAAGACTTGTTTGTTTTGCGTGTGTGAGATAGGGTTGTCATCCTAACTAATTTTATAAAAGCGAAAGTTGCGACACGAAAAATTTACGATATATGTCAGTATGTTTCTTCTATTCAAAGACTAGTGAATATATTTAGTTGAAGTTTTTCATATAGCTAGATTCAGGTACAATAGGAAATTAGAAGCTACTGAATACAGTTGGTAGACCAACCCCGGTTTCATTCGCAAATATTATACATATAAACCTTCCTCTTGAATCAATCTATCTATTAAAAAAACCGCATGAGAATCGGTTGCGTAGTTTTAAATATTTATGTATGTTTTTTTTTTCAAAGACTAGTGAATGGATACTTTTTTACCCAGTGTTGATAGGGGAACGCAAGCGTTGCTGGTATAAGCACGGACAGAAAATTTGTATTTGAAGTTTTTTTCACTAATGTAGTAGTAATTTCACTGTTAAGGGATCTTTCCCCATATGGAGAAAAAACATTTTGATTTTCTGAGGTTTGTCTGCATTAATCAGTATTATATATTTATGTATTTATAAAAGAAAAGTATTTAACGTATCGGTAACTAGTCGCAAGACGACCTTATATATCGTTAAGAAAAATGTATCGTTAAATTCAATTAACCCTCAACTGCCTTGTGATAGCCATATAGCGCAAAAATGCAACCAATTAAATGGCAACACGCGTTCAATGTCGCAAGCCATTAATTGAGCTGACAGCATCTATTAAATACTTCCTGAAATTTTCTTCAAGGATAATAAGTGACTCATAGACACGTCAGAGTCTAGACCATAGATTGTAACATTGACTAATGTTTATAGATGCTATAGATCAAAGACACTCATAGATAATAAAAAAATACGAAATTAGAAGATACTGAAAAGAGTTGAAGATCGACCAACCACGGCTTCGTTCACATAATATATTATGCATGTATTATACATATAAACCTTCCTCTTGAATCAATCTATCTATTAATAAAACTGCATGCGAATTGGTTACGTAGTTTTAAAGATTTAAGCATACATCGGGATAGACATAAAAAAGAAAGTTTGTTTTATACTATGTAATGATAATTATTATTAATAATATTCCCACCAGGGACCGACATCCCTCTTTAATATTTCACACCCAACTATTTAGTATAAAATGCAAACAAAAGATTTGCTCCATCATTCCATTATAATAAAAGCGATATTTATCATACTTTATGTCAAACAGATTCATCTTTAAAATTGTTATTAACCGTGAAATTACCGGTCCAAAGGACCCCATTATTGTCACCGAGAAACACCTCAGCGAAAGGGTTCGGATGTGTGGTTCAATTTATGAACGGTAGCGGGTTATTGAAATACATCTACCGTTCTATGGTTTTTATGAGACATATTTAAAAAGGTATTGCTTATAGATAATATTATTAGTGAATATTGAACATATTTAAAAAGGTATTGCTTATAGATAATATTATTAGTGAATATTGAACATTCATTTTATGTAAGTTTTCTTATTACGGTCCGTAATTTTAAGGTATTCTACGTGTCAACAACTTAACTCTGTACCTTTAGCTTTTACTAGCGGACCCGTGCCCACTTCGTTGGACATAATGTTTACAATCCTTTTTTTAGTTAGCCTATGACACTCAGCAATAGAGTGGGTTTCTACCAGTGAAAAAATGTTTACAATCGGTTCAGTAGATACCTAGATTACCGCTTACAATTTAACAAACACACAAACTTTACTTCTTTATATAATATTAGTAGTAGCAGATTAACCAGCTATGCCCCGCGGTGTTACCTGCGTTTATTAGAGAATCTATTTTACCTCGTAAAACGTCGTAGCGTATGCTCTAATCCAGAGTGTCAGCTAACTCCATACTAAAATTTTATTTAAATCGCTTTAGTCGTTTAGACTTGAAGAAGTAGCAAATACACACTCAAAAACTTTTGCCTTTATAATTTCAGTGTAGAAAAAAAATTATAAAATTTCCTTACGCCAGTTTCTTATCATTTAAACCATGCATATTCTTTTAAACCCTTAAAAAAAACTTATGAGTTTTTTATTATTTTATCCTTTATTTGTAATGTCACTGTCAAGTTGACACGTAATTAGGGCAGATTGCGGAAGCCATCTTTTGTACCGATATAACAATGTGTCAAGTAAATTGAGCGGGAAGTCTTATAGGTTATGTTTAAAGACTTTATATTTAAATGATGAATTGAGTTGAAAAACATAAATGCAAAAAAATGCGTTTAATTTAAGTTTTTTACGATATCTATGGGTGGAGGAATTTTTGTTATTTTTTTTTCTATTTCTCTTCTAGCGAAATAATTTTCGAAGTAAGTTTAGTAGATACGAAGAGTATCCCCTTCAAACTCACAAAAGTTTACCCCTTTTATAATGGGATTATATATTTGTAATGTCAATGTGTAATTAGGGTAGATAACGGAAGCCATCCTTTGTGTAGATTTAATGTGTGACGTAATTTGAGCGGGTAATATTATAGGATATGGTTAAGCTGAATGAAAATGCAAATTATGTGAAAATAAAACAGATAAAAAACTTTATATACATTTAAATGATACCACTAAATGATAAAAAATGTATAAAACATTAGTCTTATAAAAATAAATGCTCAGATGAGAAAAGTTTACAAATTGTCCTTTAATATCTATAATTTACAATAAATAAAAAATCTAAAAAACTTTAAATCGGTCGAAAACATGCGATTTAAAAAAACAGCAAATTTCAAGGATTCGTGAACTTTAAGCACCCTCGACTGCAAAATAGACAATAAATTAAAAAAAAAGAAACGTCAACGTCAAATTTCCCGCGCTCAAGGGTGCAACAAAGGTGCGTGATTTGCAATCTTTATACGAATCACATTAGACCCTATTGTTAATTTTTCGTATCTAATATCTTTATTAATAAATGCAGGGGTCGGAAACAGAATATTAAACGAAGCACACGAACATAATTATGGTATCTTCTTTATAAGGAAAAATACGATTTCTATACTCTAAAAATTACGTAGCTTCGCAAAGGTTTTTAATGAAAATTTAAAATTAAAACTAGTGACCTGTCCCGGCTTCTCACGAATATATGATGCATGTAAAATACTATATAAACCTTCATCTTAAATCATTTTATCTATTAAAAATCCGCATCAAAAATTTGATTTACAGTATCAATGATATTATATAATAGATATGTTATACCCATACAAATCAACCGAAAAAAGTGTTTCGCACAGCAGCGGCAGCACACACACATACAAGTCAAAACCATAGAAAGTTAGAGTAAGAATGTTTTTTTTAATTAATAAAAGCTTCAAGGAAGTGTTAATTGAGCCCGTTGCTATAGCAACCAATTTATACTGGTATATTAACCCTTAGCGATGGCATACCATTGATAAGGACGTCCAAAAAGTGTACCCTTTGACAAAAACTTACGCGTTCTCATCTAATGAATCATACCTTGAATACGAAAGATTATTATGTATAGTGCGCGTCACGGATGTTTAGCGCTGGATGAGAATAGCTGCGCATCGGTAGAATCGCGCTCGTAATTGACGTATTGGTGCGAGAAAGACAACACTACTGGGACATCCAATCAACGCTCGCGCACCCGACGATCACGCGCCCCGCGCGCCGCGCCGTTACCTCGATACCTTATTTTTGACTTCTGCGCAGGTTTCGTTCGGCGCTAAAGATTCGTGACGCGTACTATAAATAGTATAAAACAACGACGCTTTCTCTGTCCCTATATCCCTATGTATGCTTAAATATTTAAAACTACGCTACCGATTTTCATGCGGTTTTAATTAATAGATTATTAATTCAAGATGAAGATTTATATGTATTATACATGCATAATATATGCGAACGAAGCCGAGGTTTTCGATTGTTTTTTTATTATATTTTATTTCATGCGGTTTTTAATCAGATACAGTGATTCAAGAAGGTTTATGTGTATAATACATGTACATGCATAAATGTGGTCAAAGCGCGGGTTTCGGATAATAGTGTAAAAAACTTTATTTTGTATGCTATGATATTACGAGTATATAATAGATATGTTATACCCATACAAATCAACCGAAAATAGTGTTCCGCACAGCAGCGGCATGACACATACATACAAATCAAAACGATAGAAAGAGATAAATGATAAAACCAGCAAGAAAAAAAGAGATAGTTTTGTCAGTTGTGCCTGAATTCACGGGCAATCAATCACGTAAAGGTAAGACGTCCTAATTAGGATGTTTTTGCGTCTTCAAAATTATGTATTTAAAAGAATTATGACCATTTTTATGTATGAATAATTTAAGCGTGATTAAAGTGTACTCAAATTCTACAAAGCCTAGAATTACGTGTCTCAAATTAGTACAATAAAGATTACATTGATAAGAAACTCTTATAATACTGAGGACAGTTTAAGTACATCTTAATAAGAATTAAGCTTTTTTATTTCCTTAAAGATTAAGGTAGTGTTTTTAAATAATACTAGCGAGCCGCCCCGGCTTCGCGCTTATATATTGTGATGTAAGCTATACTATCTTTTAAGTTGGATCAAACTGCACACGGTGCGCAAATTTAATTAAAAATCGGTTCAGTAGTTTAGGAGTCAATCGCAGACAAACAACGTGACACGTAATTTATATACATAGGTACATATCTTATTATAATGTTGACGAAATTTTACAAGTTTATTTTTTAACTGTCCTCGCGTGACTTCGTTGGAATGAAAATTATTATAATAATACAAAAAACTATTATAACTTATAATCGGTACAGACATTTTTGAGTTATATCTTAGAATAAATTATTAATACGATATTTTTAAACATTTATAGAGGATTAAACACAAAAATAAATAAAAACATAATGATTTGTAACAGCTGGTTTGTTACCCGCCATTTTGAATATGTGCGCGCCAAAAATAACGTCAGAACGAAAAAGGTTTTTTAAATTGTGCTTCGTTCATGTTACACATAAAATAAATCACTTGCTCACGACCATAAAAGAATGTATTTGCACAAGATAAGTTTGACAGCGCGAATTTCTGAGAACGCCATGTTTGCTTAAACAATCTTCGCGGACGATAAGTAATGGTGACGTGGGATCAGTTTTATTTATTTTATTCATTACTCTAGACTGTATCGTGACATAAATGATGCAGATTAAAAATTGTCTATATGTCAGAATTCGCGCCGAAACGGTTTTTGATTTGACAGAATTGTTTAATATTTCAGTATTATTGTAGAATTTAAATAATTTATTTCTAAACAGTTCTAATCAGTCGTAATACTGACTTTTGGACCCTTATATTTATAGTTCTGTCGCAAGAACTTCTATATGTAATAATAATATCTAGAACCACAATATGAGCACGCAAAGTCAAGCCATTTCAAAATAGACATGTCTACTTACATGGATCGTCCCCGAAGTAATATCGCTAATATGAAAATTCGTATGTTTTTCGTAATTTACAATTTTTCCACATTTATAGAGTAAATCCATAATAATATTATATATACGAAAGTAACTCTTTTTGTCTGTCTGTCTGTCTCTCTATCTGTCGGTCTGTATGTCTGTCTTTCTATCACGCTCAAACTACTGAACCGATTAGAACGAAATTTATACACAGATGGTCCAGAGCCTGAGGAAGAACCTAAGTGACTTTTTAACTGGAAAAAAGGTTAAAAGGACAGGAAGGGGGATCAAAGTTTATATGAAAGTCCACGCGGACGGAGTCGCGGGCAACAGCTAGTTTCTTATAGCAGCAATATTATCGGTGGGCTTGTGTGCGTGTCATCGATTATAAGAACTGTCATTTTACATCTACATATATACAGTTTTGGCTTCACTTACGGTGGACTGATGGTTAAGGGACTATCAGTCTATGCGCCTATATATGCAACTCGAAAAAAATATCGTAAGCGCGATTGACGACTCGCTTCAGCGCTTCAATGTAGTGGCTTACGGCCAAACTCATACGCAAATTAAATTTAAGCACGCCTTAAGACTCGTAATTTTGACAGAATTGTATGGCGTACTGTCAAATCGGAGTTCGGACCGGTTTAAGTTGAACTTAAATTTAAGTTGCGTTTCAGTACCGGCATTAATGCTCTAAATATGTCATCCACAAACACTAATATAATAAAGGAAACGAAATATCACCCCGACACCCAATTAACATGAAACAATAATATAAACAATGCCTTATGAGGAATTCTTTCCCACGAGACTAGGATCTCTCCGTCCTTGTCTAATAATAGTTATAAGACAAAGACAGAATATTTTTGTTTACTTTTTTTTGGTTATATAATTGTATTGTTTTGTATAAGAAATTTAAAAGACGCAAACACATTTTAGATCTAAAAATATTATTTTTATGTAGTACTTCTACTATTCTATTTAAAAAAAAACGATTAATCAACAAATATCTACGTCTTAATAAATATTTAAATAAGAAATATAATTTTACTTAATATTACAAATGTGAAAATTTGTGACAATGTATGTACGGTTGTTTGTTATTCTTTCACGCAAAAACGGTTGGACCGATTTAGTTGAAATTTGGTATGTAGATAGGTGATACCCTGGATTAACACGCAACATACTTTGCATCCCGGTATTGTTCCGGGAACGGGAACTACGCGCGTAAAACCGCGGTGCACAGCTAGTTGCCAACTCTTAATGGCATACATACATCTCGTTCATTCGCCTAATGAATGAAAGGGAGAGCTGTCATTGGCGATA
>DWAJ01006525.1:0-10286 GCA_018238005.1 Eurema mandarina | reverse complement strand
AACGGGATTAAATTACTAGATTTTGGGTAACGGGTAAACCATTTACGCGGCGCACGCACCGGAAGACCCCAAACATGAATTTTCTACTTTTTTCCCCCACTTTCTATTGATTCTTTGCTCCTATTGGTTAGATTGACTTGAATGGACATCTATCTATCCAACACAAACAATTTAGAATTTAAACTAGTAAATTCTGAGATTAGATCGTTCATAGAAATAAACACCTACTTTGCGTTTATAATATTAAGTATGTATACACGATATCAGAAACCGTTATTTCTTAAGTAATTTGGCACCGCGACGAATCGCCAATGATCGGTTAGTGATCACGAGTATACAGCGTGATAAGAAACTAGCGCCCGAACCCTGAGCCTATTAATATATATAATACTGGCAGTTAGTCCTTATTTTGCTATTTAAATATATATAATTCAAAGGTGACTGACTGACATAGTGATCTATCAACGCATAGCCCAAACCACTGGTCGGATCGGGCTGAAATTAGCCATGCAGGTAGATGTTATGACGTAGGCATCCGCTAAAAAAGGATTTTGATCAATTCTACCCTCAAGGGGATAAAATAGGGGATGAAAGTTTTGTATAAAAATCCACGCGGGAGGAGTCGCGGGCAACAGCTAGTTTTTTTATAAAATTCATTAAGATAATACATTAAAATTGCAACAGTTACATAGCCACACTGCCTTTTTTATTCAATATAGGCAGGTAAGCGATGTCGCGGTATACGGTTGAGCGCGCTTGCCCAGAAACCTATTCACCCGACTCTTAAAGACCTCACACTCTTTATCTACGTCTGAGTTACAGAGAGAGAGAAAGAGAAAGCACACACACATATAGTGGCTACGAACTGTAGGTTTATTGCCAGTTTTTTATAATTTCCTGGAATCTAAGTCAATTTTTCGCAACAAACATAATATTTAAAAGTTGTACTGTTATTTTTACACATAAATGTTTTGTTTTAATTTATCAAAAGAGTTTCTTAACCAATGATATTAACTATTTAATTGATACGTTATAACCGCCAATTTTAGACACAAAAGCATTCTAATTAGGACATATATAACATCGCATCAAAGGCATATTTATTCAACTAGGCTACATGTAGTAACACTTTTGAATCGTCATGGTATTACAAAACATTCACCGCCGCAGTTACACACAGCACAGAGAAGAACCGGCAAGAAACCCTGATAGTTGCTCTTTTTAAAAGTAGAACATACAATTGTATTGTAATTGTAAACTAAATCTCGACTATTATAATATTTATACATGAAAAAGGTCACCGTCCCACGAGCGTTAAGAATTATCGTTCCAAGGGATTTGTCTTTAATATTTTCATTTAATCTATACATATAATAAAAACGTAACGAGTCGCTGTCTGTACATGGAAGATATATAAGAAAAAATATTATAGGAGACATTTATTAACGCAATAGAACCCAAAACCATGATTTTTGGAATTTTTGTCTGTTTGTTTGTGCACGCTAATCTCAGAAACAGCTTATCCTATCTAAATGGGGTTTTCAATGATATATTGTGGTAAGCTTCACTTAACATTTAGCGTTTAATTCATGTCAATCCGTTAATAAATAAAAAAGTTATGGCAATTTAAAGAATCACGTTGAACTTGCTGAACGTTTGATGGGGCTGGTTAGGCATTTTCAAAAATGCTGCCAAAAGTCATTTTTCTACGCGGGCGAAGTCGCGGGCACAGCTAGTGTATTATATGCCTTTTAAATGTTCTGAGCATCCTGTATCAACTGATGAATGTTGCGTAGTGCTAACGAACCAGCCTCAATGCGATGAAGCAACATATAATACGCCTAATTGCTCGACTAACTCAAGTTTTAAATATTAAATAATTATTACTTTTATTAATTTTCTATTTATATGCATTATTCGTTTTACGTATGTAATTTTATGGAATAAAATTAATAAAACCTTAAGTACCTAACTGAATAACATTAAATTTAGATATTTTTCTATTTATCTCTACTCGGGCGATATTTGTTTTAGTGTTCAATTAATATTTTTTTTATATACAAGCGACCCGCGGCTTTGATCGCCTGTACGAGTATAATGCATATATAAGGGTCGGAAAAATTAAATTTAGGGTTTTCAGACGCTATGAATATACAACGTACCCACATAGAACTACTCAATTTATAATATTATTAAATTAATAATTTTAAAAACTTCCGACAGACAAACAGACAAGTCAAACTTATAAAAGTTGTTGTTTTTTGTAATGTACAAGTTTCATTGACTATATTTGCAGACATTATGACCACAGACAGACAGACAGACACGTCAAACTTATAACACCCCTCTTTTGGAGTCGGGGGCTAAAATGAACATATCACTAGCATAAACAGAATGAGAATAAACTTTTATCCGAGTCTAAAAACAAAATATTGGCTTTATTGTTTTCTAAAAACATCTAAAAATCTACATGTACATTACTTTGTGCGAATTAAATTTACTTTTTGCTTTTTAGTTTGAAGTCGGTTTATTTTTGTTAAAAATTATTTTTGTGTAAAAATAATGATTATATCGCGAAACAATAATGCCTCGGACAAGAGAAATCTCAATATGTTCGACATTAACCTTTAACCTCGGCTAGCGACTTGACCACATTTACATGTTCAACTAATTTTTAACCGATTTCAAAAATGAAGGCTTAAATTAACATATACTTGTAGCACCCGCGCTTTGGCCCACATTTATGCATGTATTATACACTAGCTGTTGCCCGCGACTCCGTCCGCGTGGACTTTCATATAAACTTTGACCCCCGCTTCCCTCCCTTATAATCCTTTTTTCCTAAATTTTTCCATACAAATGTTTTTATCCCCGTTCCCGTGGGAATTTTACAATATCCTGTTGCAACTAACCTTTAAGTTTCCTAAGGTACCTACATGCCAAAAATCAAGCGTCTAACGTAAGCGATTGAGATTTTTTCATACAAATGTTTTTTCCCACTAACTCCCGTTCCCGTGGGAATTTTACAATATCCTGTTGCAACTAACCTTTAAGTTTCCTAAGGTATCTGCATGTCAAATTTCAAGAGTCTAACTTAAGCGGCTTAGATTTTTCATACAAAAGATTTTTCCCGCTAATTCCCGTTCCCGCAGGAATTTCGGGAATTCCTTTCTTAGCGGATACCTAGGTCATAACATCTACATGCACTGCAAATTTCAGCCCGATCCGTCCAGTGGTTTGGGCTGTGCGTTAATAGATCACTATGTCAGTCAGTCAGTCACCTTTGAATTATATAGATATATATATATAGATATACACGGTACACCTTCCTCATGAATCACTCTATCTGACTAAAAACCTCACATGAAAATCGGTTGAGTGATCTTAAAAATTTAAGCATACATAGGGACAGACAAAAGAAAGCTACTTTTGTTTTATACCTGTATGTAATGATAATATAAGATATAGTATATGGATTCGTTACGTTATTAAACTGTTTATTAAGAATCAATCAGAATAATTAGGATTTCATAATAATCGAGAAATAAACAAAAAGACCTATTATTAAGATCATCTCATGAACCGTGATACTCCAATAGTCGAAACTGTATCTCAGTGCAAACTTATAATCCTAGTTTTTCAATTACAGAGTGTAGCGATCGCTTATCATGCGCCGAGTCTGAATCGCGCTTACGATATTTGTCCGAGACTTAGCATATATGTCGCAGGCGGATTGTATAGTCCGCTGTATTACATAAGGGGCTAGCCGTTTTACAAAACAGGGCCGTTTTGCAAAATTGCAAAGCGGCGGTCCAACGATTAGCCGTATCGAATCCGGATAAGTAAAAAACCGCCTAAATGTATTCCTCGCCATATGTTAGTTTTTTAATATATTAGGTTAGGTTAGGTAAGTAATTTATCATTATAAAAAAACTTATTTACTCATCTTTAATAAAAATGAAGCTGAGTATTCAAGTTTTTTTTATAATGATACAAAAACTACGCAAGACAATACGGCTAAACGTTGAACCGCCGCATTACAAAACGGCCCTGTTTTTCAAAGCGGCTAGCCGTAATGTAATACAGCGGATTATACAATCCGCTTGCGACATTTATATATGCTTATTGAATAATAAATTATTGTTTTAGGTTATCGAAGGATGAATTTAAACAATTGACTGGCAATATTTATGAAGTGCTCCAAATACACGAACAGTTTCTTGCACTTTTAGAAGAGTGTTCAACTAAAACAGGTCCTGAACAAAGGGTTGGGGGGCTATTCCTACATTGGGCACCAAAAATAAAAGCTGTACATCAAACCTACTGCGCGGGCCATCCTAAAGCTGTGTGTATTCTTGACAAATACAAGTAAGCATTTGTATTTCAATTTGCTTGGTATTGATAACTGGGACTCTCCAATCCGGACTGGCTACGCGTATACATCTTAAAGCTATATCAAATTGTTATTATATCATAAAAAGTATAACTAAATTTCAGAGAGGACTTAAACACATGGATGGAAAATGCAGGCGCAGTTTGCCCAGGAGTACTTGTATTGACTGCTGGGTTATCAAAACCGTTTAGACGCTTAGGAAAATATCCAGCTATGTTACAAGAACTTGCCAGACATGTTCATGAAGCTCACCCCGACAGAGGTGACACCCATAGAGCTTCTGTTGTCTACAAAGATATTGCTGTAAGTTTATTTTCCAGAATTCTTAATTATATATTTACAGATATATTTCTATGTCTTAAGTATTATATCACACAATAATTTTGTTTGCAGAGTGGCTGTGCAGCTTTAAGACGACAAAAAGAATTGGAACTACAAGTGGTAACAGGTGAAGTGCGAGGTTGGCCAGGGGGTGAGTTGGCGTCGTTGGGGGATGTATTACATATGGGAAGTGTAGCAGTAGGCCCATCACACCAAGATCGGTACCTGGTACTCTTTCCATCTGCCTTGCTTTTGCTTTCCGTTAGTAAAAGAGTATCTGCATTTGTTTATGAGGTATGTCTTGTGTAATGACATTATTTTTCATATTTATATTGTGTGTATAACATACAATTAAAGATGATATTTTGCATTTTCTAGGGCTGTCTTCCTTTAACTGGTATCACCGTCTGTAAATTGGATGATACAGATACAAGAAAAAATGCATTTGAAATAAGTGGACCAATGATAGATACTATTGTAGCTGTATGTCAGACAAAAGCTGAAGCCGACAACTGGGTTAGCTTACTACAGAAACATTCAAACATCAACAGTCCCATACATGAGCAGAATCAACCACAATCCTTACCACATGTAAGTTTAAGTATACTTTTTTTATAATTAGTGTTTTATTTTAATTTATGATATATTTTGACTAGTTTTAACTAGTAATATAAAATGATTTTTATGATTTGTTACGTAGCTGACCCGCTCTCCTTCAGAAGGCGCGTTGTCTAGTATCAACACTAGCCGCCGCAGTCTCTACCACGTGACCTTGCCTCCCCCTAGTTATCCATCCGCGTCACCGTACTATTCACTTACAAAGTATTTTGCTAAACTTGTAAGGAAAAAAGTTATTACTAGACAAATGCTCAGAAAACTTTTACATGAAAGAACATGGGCGAAAGCGTTCGAATTGTCAGGATTGCCAGTAAAAAGAAGACATAGAAACCATATAAAATTAAAAATTGAAAATGACGGTACAATCGCAACAGAAACAGATGATTCAGATTGTGGCGAAAATTCTGATGATAACGACCACCAGACAGATGTCACAGAAACCTACACGGCGTCCAGTAGCACAGATGCAGAGGCAACCAGCTCTAACAAGATGCTACGACAAAATGCTATTGACAGCATAGGTCCTCGTACAATATCATCATCTTGCAGCAGCTGGGGAAGTAATTTTGGATATGTCAAGTACTTCGATGCGTCGACAGACATGCAGTGTGATATACCTCATTTGCAAATAAAGGGAGATTGTACAAAAAACATATTTGATGCAAATTATGGTATGATGAGAGACAGTGACAAAATTTCCTTGCAAAGGTCATCTCGAAACGATAAGTTAAATGTACAAGATTTCACTCAACATTCCGATAGTGCAGAAAATTCAAGTTTTGAAGCTAGAAATTATATGGCATGTGAAGATTTAGTACATATGGACCAAAATACCCAGTTAAACAATTTAGGTACAGAAGAAAGCGACTTCTTGCCAACTAGGCGAAGCTTTCCTAATTATAGTGCGAAAAGTGATACTTGGCCTAAACCTTGGAAATCCACAGAGGAAAATTATAGAGTTGAACTTGAATACGAAACTATTATGTGTGACTTATTAAAAGTTCTAGAGCCGCCACCTGCCAAATACAGTCGAGATTCTACAATGGAAACTGTCATTATTGATCCTCCCTTAATGTTCAGGAATAATGACGATGATTTGAAAATAATAAATGTTAGCTTTACTCCAGATATACCCTTTCGTAAGCATTCGCTTAATTCAGATAAAAAATTGAGACGATCAATTTCACGTTCTATGGTAGAAACAGATAAGAAAAGCAAAAATGAAAAACACTTAGAGAGGATGAGTTCCCAATCAGACAATCTAAAAAACAGAAAGAAATGCGAATGCTGCAACAGATCGCTTTGTCCAAGTCCGAGATCTTCAGACTCGGGAGTCGCCGGCAGTTGCAATCTAGCATCACCAGAGTTGAATTTGCATGACTATTCCAGTTCTGGAAATACCGGAAATGATTCTGATTGTTTGGATAAATCTAACAACAATATTAATAGCTTCAATAAGTTTTCACAAGAAACTTCGGATGCCAGAAAATTATCATTATCTGACATTGAAGCAGCCACATTTGAAGACCAATGTCGATGTACGTCGCCATTTGGTTCCACTGCTAGAACGTCTTGTGTTACGAGCGTCACGTCAGAAAACAGTTTAGATGTAAAAGACGTTTCTCATACCATTGTGACACCTACATTTGTCTCGCGTTCTCCATTAGCCGCATCGGAGATAAAACGAACTTCTATTAGGAGGAACATAGAAAAATATGTACCAGAAATACAATTAAAGCCTGAAGTCCCGCCCCGTGTATATAGAAAACCCAGTACTCATATGGAATTCCCAAAAAATGTCAGGCAACCTTTACCTTGTCAGTGGAGTACTCTTAATATAAATGAACGCACAAAGCCTAGCTTACACTATCATATGCGTATATACAGGGACACCTCGGATGCAAATTCTGAGCAAAGACTGTCACGCAAAGACGTTATGCGAAATCGTGACTCGATTTCGAAAGGGACAAGAACCAGTGACATTCATAGTTACAAGGCAAGATCGCGTAGTGAAGACTTGCTTAAAAAGAACGCTTTATCAAAAGCCGGTGCGGGATTTATGGTGTATCGTTCAGATTTGTACGCTCACTGGTGGATGAAAGCAAAATTGCCAATTACTGTGGTAGTCGACTCAGGCAAGGATAATTTTATTTGTAAAGGAATACTGTTTTGTGTCTCATTTGTTTGGAAATAATAGTAATGAAGTTTAATAACCATTAGATTATTAATAATATCATCCGAGTTATCCTAGTATCGCAGTGCTTTACTTGATCATCCTTGCCTGTGTTAATTCATCATACTAACCGGAAGTCATTGCAGATAGATATAATATGCTAACTAATACCGTACAAACTGCATGAATAATTGAATACGCTTAAAAATTTAAATGCATTAATGTAAATAGCGATAATTTACTATTATTTCGTGTTTTATACTGACTTTAAAACACGAGCAATTCCAGCACAAGGCACTTCTGGCTATTAGGTTGTGTGATGTAAGATAATATAATTCAATAAATGTGTGTACCCTATTTGGTAGTCTGTTCAATTTGCAATATGTTAATTTTGCTTTTAAAAGCATTTTTCATTAAGTATGCAGGAATCTAAGCAGATATTGTTTTCAGATGGCCTTGAGCGACAGCAGCAATGAATTATCATCTGGTCTGACAAATCATAAAAGATCACATTCATTTAACAATCATCAAAGCTACACGCAACACACGCAGCAAACGCAGAAGAGTAAACAAAAGAATCAGTCGGCGCGTTGGCTTTTAAATTCTTGCGACTCGCTCGATCAGTCACCCGCTAAATCCAACAAAGTGCCCATTGGAAAGAAATTCTCCTCCGTTGACTTCATCGACACAACTGGCTCGGCTTATAGCAGTAAAGGTAATTGTTGTCTTTATAATCGGGGCTGGTTCAACACCCGAGTCCCATCTATTAATAGTGACTCAGACGACAGTTCAAGGTATCCGCCATATGTTTGGTCAGCGGCGCGACCATTCGCTCTCTATACATTACGAGATGATGACATCAAATAAACATTGTTTGTGATTCTTTCGACGTTCTATTTTGATTTATATGATCGTTGCTTGCAAAGTACCATTTTGATTGTTTTATTTTAAGTATTTCGTAGGTAATATGAATATTTTTTTCTATATATGAAACGTTAGGTGGTACCAAATTATTCTACACGAAATTTTGTCCGCAACTCAGTCTGAAGTTATTTAATTAGAATGACAAAATCTGGCCATCGATCGATATTAATATCTGTCTGTTTTTGATGGGAAAAGATCGAATCTGCAAATATGTCTGATATTTGCAGATTTATAAAATTATTAAAGATACTTCTACTACGTAAGTAATTATTTTAAAGGGTGGAGTGTGACATGTTTGCGTCCGGCGCCGCCGCTGCGGCCGCAGTCCTTCTCGGTGGGATCGGATGAGAACATCGGCCCCACCCACCCCTACGCGCCGCATCAAAGGAAATCTAATTCTTACGAAGAAGATGCGCTAATTCTAAAAGTCATCGAAGCATATTGCACTTCGGCACGGTGTAGAAACGCCGTCAGCTCCGGTAAGGTTTTACACTGATATATCTATCCCCGAACTGTACAGATTATATAGTATGAAATGTATTTGATATTTTCAGTGAAAATTTACAATACATAAGTTGAGATAGTCTAAACTGAAAGGTTTGATAGACATGAATGATTTTCATAAGCAAAGCCTAACCAAACACAGTAGATTTTACTAACAGATTTGTGATACAGAAGCGATTACAAAGTACTTAACAATTTGAATGCTTATCTTTAAACGAGCGTGTAGTATAGTACTAACATAGCTTTAATGATTACGCAGTACCCAATATACCTCTGGAGTTATTCGAGTCGACAAGGAGGAGACACGCAAAATCAAGGAACCGTATTATCAGTTGGTTATTAGAATAAAACATCTGTTGCATACTCTGTTCTATCTAGTAACTGGTTTCTGCTTGCAAAATATACCTCGTCCTTAGCTTAGTATCTATATAATGAAAAACTATCGTAACCATAATACTCCAAAACTCTATTTATTGTGTGTTGTTCAAATAATATTAACATAAGCTTTTAATAACATAGACGTAATGCAAATGCATGACATGGCTTTATATTATTCTCTATTTTTATAACGTTAGTTCTATATTGATTGGCAAGTAGATCTGTATATTGATCAGTCAAGTTATACATGATACTTAAACATGTTATGTACTCACTAAGTTTATGTACAAAGTAGCTAGTCATAGAAGTTACGTGAAATACAGTATTATTATTCTCTACTCAAATTAATTATTTGATTGATGTCT
Organism: Eurema mandarina; assembly: GCA_018238005.1. NCBI lineage: Eukaryota > Metazoa > Arthropoda > Insecta > Lepidoptera > Pieridae > Eurema > Eurema mandarina. The sequence continues at coordinate 610 of DWAJ01006525.1, read as the reverse complement.
AATGAATCTATCTATCTAGTCTTTGTCTTCTAAAGACGACATAAATTCTTGTTTTATAAATATATTATATGTTATTAGATCTTTCTAGCATGCTAATAAGTTGTAGGTATGATATTAATACTAACATTTTATCACTAAAAACTGTCGGGATGATCTATCACCATTGTCGTAACAACCTAAAAATCGTATGACTAAGAAGAACTTTTAATGCAATGGCTTTAATCGTTGTCTCTGTGGTCTCAACCTTTCTATTTTGTTACATGCGGCTGCCTTTATATCGCACCTGCAGTGGACTGCGGCCACTTTTCTCCCGGTAAAGTACAATATCACGCACACGCAACTAACAAAACGCATAACTATACTAAATTCCCCGCGGGCGCTAGGAGCCTAACGCCGGAATACGCCGGCTGCAGCAAGTCGTCGAAAGTGAAACGCAACAAGAGTTCATCGGCGGCGGATACTTATCTGTATCGGCCGATCGAAACTCGCAGGCTGCTCTCGGATCGTAAATTCCAACTGAACCGATCGAATCCTAACCTGTGGGACGGTTCAGAGGAGCGGTACCGGCTGCGGCGCGCGCCGGAGCGCCGCAGCGGCTCGCACCCGAGCC
>DWAJ01006524.1:0-10286 GCA_018238005.1 Eurema mandarina | reverse complement strand
AAAAACGGCGGGGCAGAGCGGTGTGTGCGGGTAATGGACGCCGGGCTTTTGGCGCGCAAAGTCGCTAGCGCACGGGGCACGCGAGCGGTTAATTGTATATAACCTCAAAATAAACTTTCACTGGCAATGTTTAGTTAAAAAAAAAAGAAAAAAACAATTTTCCCGCCATAATACGCGCACGAAAAACAATGGCTGCCGCAGCAATGCGTTTATCGAACGAGCATGTATGCGCAGACATGCACCATTCCCATTTGTAGACGCTATGCCAATTACCATAGATTAAATAGAGATGTGATCAATGAACATACATTTACGATGTGTTTATAGGTTTAATGTTGACATTTGCAAATTGCATTATAAATTGTGTATATAGTTTTACTAGAGAGTTAATTTTTTTCGAAAAGGGCAGAAAATGTCAAAAGTGAACCTTTTTTGAGGACTTCGCATAAAAAGAAAATTCAATGCTATTTTCAATAAAATCGGGAAGGGCTGGTGTTACCACATTTGGCGGAAAGAAATCATACTACCAGCATTTGAATTTTGTCATTTTTTTTAATATTGTCGTTTATTAGAACATAAATAAAACTTGAATATTGTTCATTGTATTATATTAATATTATTAAATAAAAAATATCTAGCCGAGTGCCTAGCAAACTATGCGTGAAAATACTAATTCAGGTTAGTCATATTATTCTTTCATAAAATATGAAATTTATTCCTTCACAACTCGAGATAAATGTCTTGTTGTCATATATCTTTATGCCACAACATATAAACTAGGTTTCTCTTTTTTATGATGTCAGCTGTTTAAACATAAGTATAATAGAAAATAGTTTAAGAATATCAATAATTTATTACTAAATACGTAATAATACTATATTTTTAACTAAATACGAGTAACTACTTATGCGATTTTTGTCCTATTTTAATAATCATTAAAATAATTATTAATCGCATAATTAATCAAAATGACTTTTAATATTTTTAAAACTAAGTAAGTACTTGACAAAATAGAAACCTCCTTAGACGTTCAATAGTATCTTGAACTTTAATAACAAACAAATCTCATACGTCTCAAAAAACTAATTAAATCGCCCTCGATAGATCATTTAAGATGACGCGAGCAAAAATCGTTCTTAGCATATTTGAAATACAAACGAAATTATAAGTGATTTATAGGTATTTGATATGTCTGGAGTTAAAAATTAAAGTACACGCACTAGGGTTGATGAAGAGGGAGAGACAGACAGAAAAATGCACTTGGTACCCCTCGTCTAGACTACCGGGTGTCGAGAAGGGGGCTGGTCCACCAAGGTCATGCGATTGGGGAGCAAATCTGATGGATGCTGGTACCGATTGTTAAGATAAACACGCGGTATTGCAACGTTGTGTTATTAGATTTTGTTCCGAGTCTGTTCGGATTGCTGGTGCATTTTAATTAAACTTTGTTTGACTTTGACTTTGATGTCCAAGCTGCCTTGACTACCTCTATAATGTTGGTTGATGTTCATCAAAATTCAATTACTACTTTTTATTATATACAGTACAGAATCGAATACATTCTGTACTGAATATAATAAAAAATAGTAGGACAATCATAAGTTCTGTCTAGTGAAAAGAGTCTTATACTAGTATCATATTTTTCTACGAGTAAAACATAAATTATTTAAATAAGGGATAAGTTATCATTGAAGAGAAAAATAACATATTAACATACTAATGTATATTAAGCGTTCTACAGTTTCACTCGCGTATAAGTTAGCTAATAATTATAATAGTCTATATATATTGATATATTAGTCATAATTACTAATCCACTAACCAAAATGTTATTTAGTTCATAGGAGCAAATAAAGGCTTTTTATTTTTTTTATTTTATATATATTGAAATAATGAAAATTGGTAAAAGAAAATGAATTCTTCTATAAATTGTTAATGTCTATATTTCTTGTTCATACATACATACAATTATTATTATTATTAAACATCGTAAAAAGTCAAAAATTTAAAATCATATTCCATGTTTGAAATAAAGTCATTTCCCCAATTTAAGTCAGCATTTTTACGACGACCGTTCTGGGTATTGGTATAGGTATTTAGTGTCTGGCTAGTCTAGCCGGGGGTAACAGACATAGGTAGGGATAGGTCAGGAATGCACCCGATATACCTATTATTACCTATGCAGTCTAGTGCATTGTGAATTCTTTTGGGAAAATATGTGCTTAATAATACTCATATTTGAAAGAATGGTATTTTATATGTCTGAGGTATGTATTACATTGTCGAGATATAAATGTTCGTAAAGCATTAAAATTAAAATAATTGTTATGTACAAAGCACGGAACATAAAAAATTGACTTATAAATAAATATTTCATACCTAAAAATTGTGATTCTCTGAATCTTTCGAAATGAGTAAATAGGAGATCATGATATCGATATCTTTTAAACTACGCTTAATCAAAACCTTTTGAATTAATTTATGAAACTTTAGGCTTTAGGCGATGAGGGATAATTTTATCCTATCATTTTGTTTTATAGTACGGAAGCGGGGAAAAAAGTACCAGGGCGAAGGCAACTAGGGCGATACGCCCGGACAAGGTACCAGGATCGCATGAAGCGATAAGCTATATTTGTATGCGTCCGTACCGAATACGAGGCTCCCGGGATCCGGGCACCGGCCAATCGCCTCGGTTCATTATCAAAGTTCACTAGTCAACACATGCAAACGAATGTATTTGATATAGATCGATAGAGCATTGCCCGATAGGCCAAGCTACACTGGTCGCTGTATCGGATGTGAACCCCGGGCGGCTGACACGTACCCGGAAAACCTAGCTCGGCGAAGTCGAACTAAGCTTTTTTATATGTTTTCTGTATTTGTTTGTTTCATAAATAAAAGGTTCTATCGAAAATGTGAATGTGATTTTCACGAGATCTTTTGTCAACCATTATTTCAATTAGTTAGTTGATTTTTGTATAGCTAAAAATTTTGTTAAGCTGAGTTCAAACAAAATTATATGAAATAAAGCGCTATTAATGAGACACACACTTAGAATTTTGTTACTAAAATGTTTGTAATATTCATCATCATCACATTAAAATTCGTAGGTTAAATAAACATTTGCTGTTTACACATTTAACTAATATGTTCGTAGGTACATTAACAGTATGACCAGTGTTTTAGTAAAAATAGCTCAAATTCTCAAATATTCAGTCTAGACTGATGCAAATAGGCTTGAAAATAGGATTTGTCTGGGCTTAAAAATAGTTCTACCGTCGCTCCGACGAACGCAGTCAGTCGCAGACTCTGATATACCAGGACCGCATAATACATAAAGCGGTGAAGTTTCCAATGTATGAGCTCATAAGCCATGTATGGAATACGATGTGTTGACTGCTCAGGTATGCGTGAAATAAGTGCGGAGTTCTCATTTGATTTAATGAAATTAACGATGTTTTTTTATTACTAAGATTAGGGGTGGAATTTAAAGGCGTAGGCAGAGTTAAGAGTCTGGTTTCGTAACGGTTTATTTTTGTTAGGTACATTATTTTGCAATGTTTAGTTTACGAAGGTAAATGGAGGTCGTTTATTTTTGTCCCTTGTAATTTTATTTAACTTTTATTGTAAAAGGATAACGTATTATAATTTTTAAATTCAAACGTAAAATTGATATTTTACTAGATTTTAAGCGAATATAATCACTTAATAACTACTATAGAAACCCATAGTAAAATAGTATTTTTAAAGAGATTAAAATCTTTCACTATAGATGAGTAAGTAATAATACAAATTTGAGAAAATATATTTTAAACCTAGTACTTTTAAATACAGCTACCAGAGCGGCAGACGTTCATAAGAGTTCTCTAAGTCAAATTGAAAAACCTAGCTGCATTAGTAATTAACAAACAATCGTATGTACCGGCTTTCAATCCGGGAAAGCATTAGGGCTGTTTTAGTACCCAATTTGCTAATTACAATTGGCAGTCGACGATCGAGGGGGCTGTATCGGACGCGGACGCTAGTGCATCTCAAACCAGTTCGTGATTTTTATTTCTTATATTAATTACAGACTTTCACAAATTATTATTTTAACCATACATATTTCGGTATAAAACCCAGTATATGTATAAAATTTATTAATCTTAAATTTCACAGCCTAGAGAGTATAACTAGAGTTAATGTGAAATAAATATTTATTATTGTAGCAATTTTGTATTATTGCATTTTGAAGATCAAGCAAAATAATCTTAAAACACACAGTGGCAAGGGCGTTTAAGGCTTAAGTACAAGTATACTAAATTCTATAATAAGCTTCCTAAGAGCGTCAAGGATCTGACTTACTCCAAGTTTAGAAGCCTTGTTAAAAATGTCTAATTAAAAGGGCATTAAATGAATATATTGAAGACAAAAACCCTTGGAATGATATTTCTTAACGCTCGCGGGACGGTGACCTTTTTCATGTATAAATATTATAATAGTCGAGTTTTTGTTTATATTTACAATTGTATGTTCTTATTTTAAATAGTGCGACTATCAGAGCTTCTTGCCGGTTCTTCTCTGTAGAAACTGCCTTCCGAACCCGGTGTCAAATGTTTTATAATACCTTGACTATTCAAAAGTGTTACTTAATGTAGCCTAGTTGCATAACTTTTGACTATGACTTTGACTTCAGTAATGTCATCAAAAATATACTAAATAATAATATAGAAAAAGCAATATCTTCTTCTACCGTAAAAATGCACGAGATCCACGTAATAATAAGACTATTTAAGTATTAATTTTCTACTTAAAACACACATTTGAACATTTAAGTTATTTCGTAATTAGGGTTTATCCTAATTACGAAATAACTTAAATGGTCAATGTAAGATGTTATAAATAATTATATAATAACTATATGGCATTTGTAAACATTAAAAAAGTACTAAACAATATATTTCATATGTTGAGAACCGCTGCCTCAAACACTAGATATATTTTTTGATACATCGAAATGTGAGGTTCCTGCTATTAATACTAGACCAGACTGGCTGAAATCAAATGTTTACCCTTTAGGGGACTCGCTTTGAGGGACATTTATTTATTTAAAAGGCTACGATTCTTATGAGGTTTTTTAGTTTTGTTTGATGTGTTTCGCTATTCGTTTGTCATCTCTGAATTAAATTGTTGGTTATATCAATATTATGTACTGTGAAATATTATAAATGACGCTCAAACGAATTGCAGCGTTTTTAAATTTCAATATGTAACAAAATAGAATTAGAAAATAATTTTGTAAATTATTAATAGTTGATTGCTATGTAGCAATAAGGTCGCCTTTTGTGCATAACTATTTAAGTTTTCTTTGTATATGTTTGCTGTGTATGTTTTTTTCTTTATGTACAATAAAGTGTTTTAAATTAAATAAATAAAAAAATAGTTAGCGATATATTTTTCTAAGAGAGAGAGAGAGAAGGGTTTTTGAGGTTTACGGAATTTTTTACCTTTCATCTACATAACTATTAAGTTATTTTTCACACAGTTATTTTATCGTTGGAGGACAGGCTATAAAATAATAATATAAAAACTATAGTTTTAAGCAAAGATTTAAGCAGACGATAGAAACTTTGATTTATGTGTACTATGTAATGATTTGTTTTAGACAATTTTGTTCCCTTATCATAATTACACTTTTAAATACAAATAATAACATAGAATAGAAGTAAAACCTTAGTAAATAAAAATAAGGTAAAGGAATTAAACTGCGTAATAGGTACACCTCCGCGCCACCGTGCAGTTGTAGGGTGAACATGATTTAATGGATACCTTAACTTCGACTTGCCTAAGTTTATACTCTATGTATCTCTCTCTTTATATATCCTTAAAATTACTTAACTTATTTATTTTTTTGTCATTTAAGATTGGTTAATAAAGCTAGATACAGTTTATAAATAGCCTTTTTGAAGTAAACGAATGAAAAAATACTGATAGGTCTTTTATATTTTTTACCTTTGAATTAGGTAAAAAGTATTCGTGGCAAGGGAAGGGAAAAATTGGTATTCCGTTAAGAGTCATCTCTATTATCTCTAATAATAAAAACCATATAATAGACACAGGTGCATTTCTCTTGTAGTTCATTATCCGGGTTTTATATACACATGAATCCATTGAACGTAGCGTTAAAAAATTAAAGTATCTAGTGACTAAAATATTCTACGGAAAAACAGATTTGAAAAAAAAAACACACTTATGATTCAGAATCGTAAAAAGCACGACAGCTTTAGTATACAATAAAATTTTAGAAGTCGCATTTTTCTATGTGAATTCTTTAGAAAAATCGTCATATTATTTTTAATGTTGGCCACCCCAATATCCGGGGCTCGCAGCCAACGTCGCATCCGGCGGTCGCCATGGCAACGGCTACAGATGCACCATCATTCAATTTTCGCCTTTCATTTCCTAGAAAATTAATCTTTAAGTTAGTTATTACTTAAAGATTATTATTAGGTTTACCACGATTCATAATTGAATTTGTAGCTTAATTGAAGAATTATTTGTCCTTGACTTTAATACAATATTTATAAGACTTTATAAATGGTATGAACAGAAAGCTGCATTATATATTTAAAAGAGACATAGGCTATAAATTACCAAAAAGAAAATAATCAGATTTTACGTACGAAACCGCTTGATATAAATAGTGAAAATAAAGGCTATTTTATTTCATACGTTAACATAAACACAATGGTTCAGTTTTTGCTAATTGCACATTTAAACAAACGGACATAATTAGATACATTACTCTTTATTTACACAATAAGATTATATTATATAAGATAATATTATATATACAAGCAGATATCGTTTATTAAAGTATTGTTATTTCAAAACAATATTTTAAATGCATTTGCATAACCACTTTTGTCGCGAAATTAACACGAAATACGAAAACTTACATCGAAGCAATTGTAATCGACCGGACCTTTAAATTATCCGGTCTTACAAAGCGCTCCTACATTGAAAAGCAGCTAAAGTTGACTTTCAATTTCCTTATACAATATTTATTAAGCCGTTACAATCGAAGCATGAATACGAATGTCATCGCGTTTCGCACAAAGAGTGAAAAAACCGCGACAGTTGGATATCCATTTTCTTTTGTTGACATTTCCTCGTTGAATGCACCCCACTGCAGTTGCACAAGCCCGCTGCTGTTGGGGTAGGTCGGGATACTCGAGACGAAACGCCCAACCACGCGACGATTGATCGATACTATTTTCGCGTGGATGTAATACATTGCTGGCTTCGGTTACTTATCCTAAAATCACTTGATACAAAACCAGCAATGGATTCTATGCGATACATTTTGGTAGGGATATAGAGCCAGTCATTTAGTGTTATAGTAAGGAGTTCGCCAACTACCTCCCCAAGGAAAACAAATCGAAAAGGGCTGTTAGTTTTGCGTTGCTAGAAATATTGTGACTTATTTTGACGCGTTGTAATATATACGCTTGGATGGATTCTCTTATTTATGGCGCATAATATATATTTTTTGTAACGTTATTAATTTAATGTTAATTAATTTAAGAATAGTTTGAGAATTAAATCATTTCTCTTTCATGACTAAACATTATATACATTATATATACATTACACTACTATTATACACTTAAAAATATATTTCTCTATGTTTTTCATGATTTTCGAATATATTATAATTTATAAGGCATAAAAAATCTTCGCTATGTTCAAACAATATCGAATTGGCTGACTACAAAAACACAATAAGACAACGATATCCAATCGATACTATTGCATACAACATACTAATCAAATCCATAACAGCGTATCGTAAAATCATATTCACAAAACCTCTTTACTTATAACCACCAATTAATACGTAACAAAACCAACACGAGTTTTGGAAATTGAACCTTAATATTTTTTAATAGAGTCGTTTTTTATGTGAAGGCTTTTTTAAAGGCTTTTGGTGTGTGCGTGTGGTGCAGTCTGGCGATTTCGATCGCGTCTGCCGCATGCGAGATAAATGCAGATATGTTGTCACTGTGTTTTGATATACCATAGAATCTCGCTATGCGTTGGTGCTAAGTTGGCTGGCATCTGACAAGTTGCTCATATTTTTTATCAATTTGTTACCATAAACTATTTTTTAAAAAAATAATTTATGAGTTTCTTTGCCTGTATTCTTCTCATACACCTGGCAGAAACAGGCGTTTATAGATTGAAACAGGCTGACGGCAAAATTATTTTATATTTTTTTGCGATATCGTAATGCATTGGACAAAGCAGATTGTGTGGCTGCAACGACATGTCTGTATTGATCTATATTTTTAGTTTTGACGTTCATAAATATCACCATGTGATTTAAGTGAATAAATTATTTTCATTTTCATTTTGCGGCTCTTTAAAATATAAACCATCCAATGTCATAGACATAAGCTATTCTTGGATGTTGGTAGGAAAATAAGTGACACATTGATTTTTTTTATTTCTATTAAATTACGTGTTCTATTAAAACACCTGAATTTGATAGTCAATACTCTGTATTCATAATATTATACTTGCAAATAAAGAATGTATTGAAGAAGTGTTTTCCTTAATGTAAGCATACATTTATTATAATTCTTAAGTTCATGCAAATGTAATGTAGAATCAATCAAAAAAGCAAACAAGTACAGAACTAAACACAACTTAACATAACAAAACATAACATAACACATAAGAAACTATATATGTTATAGATAGAGAAGCTGTAGTCTCTGCATAACACTACAGTTGTAGGCTCTAGTGGTGAGCACTAAATTGCAGTACACTTTGAAAGAATTTCTTAAAGGTATTGTTTCGTTCACAATGGACGCTTTATGCAGGCTTCCATTTGAACCCTTTAGCGTCTTACGTTTTTTAATTATGCACCTTGAATATGTTTATTATAATATAAAATTAATCATATTAATTGTAATGTAGTGGTGTTAGAGATTTGGCCTTGTTAAAAAATGTCTAATTAAAAAGGCGTATTATACATTAAATGAATATATTGAAGACAAAAACCCTTGGAATGATATTTCTTAACGCTTGCAGCACGGTGACCTTTTTCATGTATAAATATTATAATAGTCGAGTTTTTGTTTATGTTTACAATTGTATGTTCTTATTTTAAAAAGAGCGACTATCAGAGTTTCTTGCCGGTTCTTCTCTGTAGAAACTGCCTTCCGAACCGGTGGTAAATGTTTTGTAATGACCATGACGATTCAAAAGTGTATATTATGTAGCCTAATTGAATAAAGATACTTTTGATTTGGATTTTGACTTTTTGCGATGTTTTAATGATTAAAGATATATTTCTCCTCTGACTGATGCGTCGGCTGACGAGGTATTACGATGTCGTAAGTATGACTGTTTTCTGACGAATGGTCAGAAATCAGAATATGGGTCATATTACCTACATAGGTTTTACCACAAATATCAGTTTGTCGTGTTAGAAATGCATTAACTGCATTAGGTAGCATATCATTTTATAGACTTTTGATTTCCTTATAACGTATCAGACAAAAAACAAGTTTGAATCGAAAACTCTGTTTAAAAATATATCTAGGAGTAAAATAAAAAAACCATAGTACTATCAGTTTTCAAGAGTCCCTCAAATAGGGCATTCGGATGTCATTATAAATAATTGGATGTGAACTTCAAAACGGAAAAATATTGACGAGCGAAAAGTAATTTTTATTTATGTTGCCGCGTTTTGGTACAAAAGTGCATTATTATCCAGCATCCTTTGAAAACCGAATGTATCGCTTATAGTAAAGTATTTAAAATTAATACATTATATGTCCTTTATAAATATAGTTGGGAAATGTTAGATTTTAACCTCTAACGATGTTTAATTATATATCGTAAATTTATTTCCATAATAGGGAAATAGATTGATTGATTTAACGTCTTTAGTCATTTATTAATTGTTCTAATATTATATAATAATCTCTATTTAGAACTTATTCAACTGAGTTTCTTATTTTTCACAATTTAATTCTATAAATTAACTTAATAACTTGATTATGCATTTGATGTCAGGTAATCGTAAGTTATAAAAAATATTAGGACTCATTTTTATTATGAAACAACGAACAGTTTTAATGTACGTGAAATAGTTGTGGGCGCATAGTAATCAATTTCAGTTGATTAGGACATGACATTTCGAGTTTGACAACTGACATAACACCGAGCGCTGGGAAGGCGGCCATTATGAGTTCGGGTCGATAGAGTGCGCGCGCGCCCACGTGTTCTGGTGG
>DWAJ01006523.1:0-10287 GCA_018238005.1 Eurema mandarina | reverse complement strand
ATGGCAACTATGTAGAAAAGTAGAGAAAAGTTGTAGTTTTAAGATGTATATAATAAAATTTGTTTTTCTACTTCTGTGTTTTATTTATAGAACAACGGAGGTTACTTTCCGAACAGCCCTCGTATAATAAAGATCTTCATGTATAGTGCAATATCTTATACTATATAATATATTATAGTGTATATAATTGATACACACCAAAAAGGTTTACGAATTCTTTGATAGTACTTAACAAATGAGTTAAATATCTAATTAGATTCAATTAACAATATGAACACGAGTGGCTTCATACTAACTAACATATGTAAATTACAGAAAATCATACACAGTTGTATGTTAGTGTAATACACTAATTAGTCATATAACAAAGTGTATAATAAATAATAAATAAATAAGGTTAAGGTACCTGACAAGCGGAATAGATGGCCAACTTTAAAAGCTTCTTGTTATGCGGCCAGTTATATACTTGTAGCTTCCGTTGTTGTATGCGCTGAAGGTTTGATTGTCTGGACGCCTGGCCCTCACTGCTGGCCGGCGTCGCCGCATTGCTTGACGATCCATCGTCTGCATTTGCACTTGACGCACCTATAATTCATACCCGACATCAAAGCTTTAAGAGTTGTTTAGCAACATTGTATTGGCTAACATTTACGCAAAAAACTGTACGTTTTCCCACGGAATATAGAGTGGTGAAGTATAATGATTTATAGTTTTATATAAATCTATACATAAAATCCTGGGCAAAAACATCCATTCTCTAGTATAGTAAAGATTAATTTTCCTAATATTAATCTAAATATAACTCCATTAAATAAAAATTAAGTAGTTAAGAACAGTTCTATATTACTGTAAAAGTAGGTCTTATATTTAGAAAAAAAAAATGTTTATTTACCATCATGAGCGTGTGTTTGGGAATCTGCATCCGAACCGATAGCAATGGCATTAATGTCATCTGTCATTGGCGTGGACATCTTTACTTAATATGCGCCTATTTAGCGCAACATAAAGAGGTAACAATTCGCATGGGAATCAGTTAATTATGAATAAGCACGCAATAATAGATTAAATTAAAATAAATAAACTATTGAACTAAACACAGTAAACAGGAGACGAGACGACACCTAAAGTTTAGGTAGTTAACGTCAACGTCAATGTCAAACTCAAACATCTACTGGGCATCTCCGCTTTTTCTGAAAACGGAAGAAGGGCTTTTTGAATTTCCTTACTTGCTACTGTATTATAAATTTAAATGTATAACATATGTACATTCATAGTTATACAAAAAAATCATGTTTTTATAATTAAAAAAAGTCGTTGCTATTTTAGAATTTCATTTTAACATGGTCCAGCGGCTAGCGTTACATTGATGTAATACTATGTGTTTCTATTTCAAAAAATCCAGCCATAATTGTGACAATAATACAGTGTTTTTTATTAATATAATGGCAAGCGTGTTAACGTGCCATTTTTTAAGTAACGATAACGTAACGGATAAAAAATACTTACAATATATAAGGCAATAATACTTTAATTAAAGTTATTATCTTAAAGTCATTTCTATGATTTACGTATCATAAGATATTGTTATATCTAAGTGTTTCTACATATAATACTTATTATGTATTTAATTTTACTGTAAATATTAAAGGTATTACATATTTGTGTTGTAAGTAAAGATTTTTTGGCCAAAAAGAAAAAAAAATCCAACTTTATATCAAATCACAAATGGCGTAGATACAAGGCAGTCTCGAGGGAATGCGATATCACTTGTACTTCTACTTGATTGTGGCAAATAAAAGCACTTTATTTCCTCATTCTCGTAAGTTGTAACCCTTTTAAACACAAACTTTGCTGAGATAAGAGGATCAACCGAGGTCTTGACTTTTGACCTTTTACTAAGTATAAAACAAAACTCATAGGTGGGTACCTGTACATTGTTTTTTGTAATGTCATTAATTAATTATTTTGAATTTAAATTTTAATATTTTGTGTGTTGGTGATATATTAAAAAGTATCAGATATAATATTATAAATGCAATTGTTCGTGTGGCTGTATTAATGAATCGATATTGATAACTTTTCACAAAACCTGCTAAATAAGTTTGGCTGACATTTGTAAATCCGAACAGTAATGACACGGAAACAGGAACTACGCATAACGCAGGTAAAGCCACGGATCTCAATATAATATGTATTTTGTGTTACAAAAGTTATTAACGAAATCGTGGATCGGTAAATAAAAAGCGTTAATTTATTATTCATTGTTCAAAATTCTGTTTAAGCGAGCTTCATCAAGCTGTAAGTAATTCTGTCCATTTACGACATTGAAATCGTTATAATGTACGCACTTAAATTCGCTCTGATTGAATTATTTTTAGCATTTGTTGTTTCCGCAATTTTATTTCACTTTATTATTTTTTCGTTATAATATCTTTTATTATTTATAATGTTTAACGTTGACAAAGTAATTGTGAAAAATTAAGTCCATCTATATACAGGTACTAAATTCGCGCCTATATTATAATAAGAACGATATTAAAATGTTCGTTTTGAAACTAAACAATTCTAATAATAGCGCTAAAACATTTATCTCAACCCAATGATATAATATTAAAGTACAATATCATTGTCTCAGCCATTTAAACATTCAAAAATGGTCAAGCGCAAGCCCATTTAGTATTAAAAAAATAAAAAAATTGATATATCTGTCCAACACTAATTTTGACAGTTATATCAATTGGCAGGAAACTATCCATAGAGTATTAAATCAGTCTAATAATTGTGTACTCCCTTATGTAATAGGTACCTACATGTTTCTATGATAAACGGATCTAAAACCCGTATCCCAGGAAACCCATGGGGACCCAAAATCCGGTATAATCCGAATTACTTAAGGCAAACCATCCTTGATTTATTGTTTCCAATTCATACGGCTTACAATTAGCAAATGGTACCTAACACATCCTACTCATGTGCCATGAAGCTGTCGGTTGGCATTTTAATATTTTAGTCGCCAGCTTAGGAGACTAGTTCTGTGATTTATGGATAAGGATTTACGAATAAGAAAAAAAAAATGGCGCCTAGCGGCAACATATTGTCGGGTTACTCCGTCATTTTATATGGAATGTTTTTAATAGTACATCACTTTTAACTAGCGGAATTCAAATTAGTAGAGGAGATAGTTAGTCAAATTTAATTTCTGAATTAAGAAATCGAGTCAGATCACAGTCAGACTCTACACTAGACCCACGTAAAAGAACCTTTTTCGATACCTTAGATTTCTTATAGGTACTTATTAATGTATGTACATACAAAAGAAATATTGCAGAACAATGTTTATCTTTATTTATATAGATAATATCGGTACAGTCAACAAAACTAACTATAATAACACATTATTAATGAATTTGACACTAAAATATTTTATTAGTAGAATTATTGGTGTTTAGTGTTTACTGTTTTTTACAAATCACTAACAATATAATTATTATGTCTTTTAGTCACGACGCGTAAGAATATTAATAGTTTTAAATATGTTGACATACTTTTGCATTCGGTTGTACAACACTAATTTGAACGCGAATAAGCAAATAAGTTTCAAGGAAGTGGGTCTTATTCGCATCGTGCAGTTTAATTCGTGTCTATACTGGTCGGTGTCTCTCTAAATAAATACCCCTTTGACGAAGACCATTGGCTGTAGATTGTAGAAGTACATAATATACATTATCCTAGTTTTGCAATTATAGCATAATTCCGCATTATGCGCAATAATTAAAAAAAATTGTGAACATGAATTATCCAGCCAATTAAACGCTTCACTCTTAATGATGATTTGTAATATTATATATATTTTTTCAAGATTTCAGGAGGATAGTTTCCGACCAATGTTTCTTACATAAACTAATGTGCAATACTATAGACTGCCCTGTTTTACTTGAGTCCTTAAGATTCAATGTGCCAAAGTGTGTCCCGAGACCGGGTAAATTTCTTTTATTCTCGCCCTCTTTATATTATAATAACTGTTTATCTATAAATAGTTATTTAGATCTTTCCGTAAATCTAGTTAAGTTTAAACGAGAATTAAGAGCTCTTCTTGCTGCTCAAAAACTTATTATTCGGTACAGTTTTTTATCGCTTTTCAATATTAAGCTTGTAAATTTGCTGATTAATGCTGTCGATGCAATTTAGTTTTTTTTGTCTGTATTGTTTATATATTTTTTTTCTGTATTCAACTTACTAATTTTTAATGTAATGTGCTGTCTTAACAAAAATTATGTTGAACGCATGCTACCTATATCCTGTTATAAAAAAATAACTAAACTAAATTTGTCAACTATGTAATATTTTACTATGTACAGTGAATTTTTATTAAAGGATTTTTAAATAAATATATAAAATTAAATCCCGTAAAGTTTTAACGTATCTTAACTATTGAAAAAAAAATGAGTAGGTAGGAAATAAAGTTGAAATCCATAAGTAGGCTTCAAACTTATTAAAATGGAACAAACTGCGAAGCCACAGGCTGAAAACAAGTAAAAACTATGTAAAGTTAAACGTTATGGTCGTTTTATCCGCGAGAGCGAATGAAAGTTTTAATAAAAAACATGAAGTTGCAACTTTGTGCGGTAAAGAGTTCTAGTCTTTCTACATAAGAGAAGTTTGTATATGTAATTTCTTCTGCTAAACTTGAAACTAGATGGCGCTGTGTATAAATGTCCTGAAATATTATTATAATTATTATTATTATGTAAAGGTGTGTAGACACTAGTCTGCTACTCACGCTCTGAGTTCTGAATCACGATAATGTTTATTACTTTTCCATTACATCCCTTCCTAAACAGTTGTTAATAAGATGGTGCGATAAAAATCCCGGAAAAAACTAATGTGAACAAGGCGACACGGAAGTTTATGACTTATACATACATATCGGTCGTTGAACGCATTGGAGTAGAAATGTATAAACCAGGACACACAATTCTGAACATCATAATATTATCATAAAAAGTTTGACGTGAACCCGAAATTTCTATGCTAAAGAATAATGAGAAAATCCAGTGGCAATAATATGTTTTACCTTTATTTGTTCGTATTAAGCAATATGACGGGAGCATTAATGTAATTGAATAAATCATAATGTGCACTCAATAACAAAAGTAACTATAAAATCTAATCTAAATTATCATAATACAAAAAATTGACTTATGTAGAAGGTATTAAATTCAGCAAACACCAGTTCAAAAAATGCAGTCTTTCGATGACTTGTAATTTTTAAATTGGTAAATTGCCTCTGTACTTAAATGTACCATATTTAAACCGCTTAATACACCGAGTATTAATAAAAATGTCCTACTCAATTAAAAAAAATAGACATACAATTTAATTACTAATTTTTAATAAAAACCTACGATATCTTTGTACTACAACAGTCTTAACCTAATAATACTTTATGTTTACACGTCAAGCGGCCTGTATTAATACCCTAAGGACCTAAAGTTTCACTCACCAGCGCCGAGCTAGTACTTCAACTATCAACTTTTCTAGTTCCTAACTTATTTTTCAATGCACTCCATCTTGTCAAGGTTTAAAATCGATCATAGTTTCTGCGAAAGTTCGTAATATGATTTTGTATATACGATATACCGATGTGGCTTGTTTTTGAGTCCGATAGTTCTTTATAAAAACAATAGTCTATCAATAATTATTACATTATTCTAATTTTCAATTACAAAGCGTACTGCGACATTTCGATCAATGTCAAATCAAAGAAACATTTGTTAATTTTCTGGCACTTCACATGTAATTTCACGCATCGAGCGAAAGCACTACTTAGTACTTATAAGAGTTCTCGATATATGTGAATGAAGAAAGATGTAGTTAAAAAGTTATATCCCTAATACAACACTTTATACACCTATTTACTTATCGGAAAGCCTTTTATTACATTTCAGCTGTGTCAATGTTTTATAATACGCTCCTTTTTACACTAAAAGCGATGTATATTGACAATTTAATATTGTAATGCTCCGCTACTGAAGACTGACGACCCGTACTTAACCTTTTATAGAGTCGCTCATGAAATTACTTACCGGCAACAAACTTTGTGAAAGCAATAAAATTTCTAATCAACGCCGCTTGTCTTTTCCATAGCAATTTATTTAGTTAGCATTTAATTACTATGCCGTTGGATTAGCGTATTCAGTTTGAATAACTCTTTAGATTCTAGATTTTAGACGATGTTTATTTTGTTGCTTGATTCGGAATCTTTCATTTATGTTAATTGAAGTTTGTTTTGTTTAATGTGGGCTTTGGAGTAGTTATGTGTAACTTCAGCTAAAACTAAATACCAAGTGTAAATGAAGAGGTACAGGTCTATCGTCTAGAGTTGGATTATAAGCGGATTTGCATACTATCGATTTACTTGGGGTAGTAGAGAATTTAGTAAGGTGAAATTCATGGTGGGAAATGATGAGTTGGAATGATGATGGGAAAAATAGAAATCCGTCAATGGTTAGCTACACTTTTTACGGTAACTTGAATGGACTCACAACTTTTTAAACTGTGACTGGCTTTATTTTTCTTTAAAGGTTAATCTTTGGTGCGATCTTATTATATTATCTACTAGCCGCGCCCCGCGGCCCTCATTACGCATTACGCACATTATATACACATAAACCTTCCTTAAGAATCAGTCTATCTATTAAAAAAACCGCATCAAAATCCGTTGCGTAGTTTTAAAGATCTAAGCATACATAGATAGGGACAGACAGACGGTGGATAGCGACTTTGTTTTATACTATGTATTGATAACGCAAAATATTTATAAACAAACAAAAAACATTATTTTGTCGGACTGTGTATAACAATTTCATAATTGTGAGACCAAACACAATTACTTTACGATATAACGTTTAAATACAAGTGCGCTTTAATATAATATCATATGTATTTGTGTTATACAAGACAGTATGTGAGTGCATTCTAGTCTCTACTTCGAAAACGGTAAAATGTACAGAAAAATGCAAGAGACATTTTTGTTGACAATTTTACGAGAAACAATTTTTATATCGACCTTTAAGCAATATATCGCGAAATATTTGTATAAATAAATATAGTCCTTTGACGTTTATAACTTTTTTAGCCGGTACGATATCAATTAAGGTGTTATTTACGGCATTTTAAAGTAATCTTTGAATTTTGAATGTACGTGTTTTTGTTTATGATAGCTACATTTATAAAGTTCTTTTGAATGTTATCATTAACGAGTGAAATTGCCTTATTGGTAGTTACAGTAAAACCTTTTAAACTTAAATATGAAACGTTAAATACTATATTAAAATTACTAGTTAGAGTTCCATCTAAATACTAAATAAGTATGAATATCAAATGAAAGACCTTTTTAATATAAAGCAATTAATAAACCCACTAGAAATGTCTGTTAATTTGTTTAAATCATAGTTGTAAGTCCTCTGTAAATGAACTCGGTAACGTAATAAAATATTATTGAATGTTGGAAAGTAGAGCGACGTTAAATAAATTTACTAACTGGGGTAAAGGCAATCTGTCTAACGATTATATAGAAACGGTTAACATAGAACTTTGCGGCGCGTGTATCATACCTAGTTTTCCAATTATAGCACTAGAGCGCATTATGCGACATAATGCTTAACTTTAAATGTTTCAACTGCAGCGACGAGTGCTTTCGCTTGTTGCATTTAGTTATATGTGCAGTTTTTAAAGTTTAATTTGATGGAAATGTCGCAATATGCTTTGTTATTGGAAAAGTAGGTGTTAGCGCTGGGGAAAACTAACATTTCTTATGTAAAGGCCGACAACCAAGAAGTTTTTCATGATGGTAACCACCTATGAACAGTCACAAAGCCAAGTGACTAACAATGGCGTTGATGGCTTTTAAAACTCATTTTTAAAGTAATGAATTTGTTACAAAATTGAAAGGATAGTATGAATAATATGTGAATATAACCTTTTTTGTGTTTGCATAATTCCTAATGTTAAACGTCTCTATACAGTTTTGTATTCAGCTGGACTTAATGGGAAGAACGACGGGAAATATGGGCCTTTGGCGCTCATTTACCGAGCGAAATGACGTCTCTGATGAGATGTTATATCTTGTCGCTGATTTTCTGAGTTGTTTCTGCGTGTGTGTGTGTCTGCATGCATGTTGTTGCGAGGGCTGGCCCGATTAAGTTTGAAAACCACTTCTCTTCATAAAATGAATTTGTTGAAGAAATAGTCTATATGATAAACTTCACTTTTCAACTAGCTTACTCACGATTCTAAATATGTATGAAATGAAACTCACTGAGAGAAGCTAATAACGCAATTATATATAAAAGTAATATCATTAGGCTGGTATAACAGTGTGCATGTGTGTGTGCGTATGTGTATATTACTATTGTCCATGATATCTTTTATGTGGAATATCTACATACTAGATACAGTAACCAAATTTTGTATGATATTTTGTTCGAAATAATCTAGCGACAAAAATAAGTTAAACCAACATAACGGTTTTTAAGTAAGTTAAGTTTGTTTTATGTATATTTAAACATATATTGTATAGGTTAGTTGTAAAGATAAATAAGATTCATGTAATAAATGCTTTATCGATATCCATAAATGTTATATTGTTTTGTCGACGTAAAAGAAATGGCTGGTTGGATAAGGTGCTTACTGTATTGGTAATATCATTGTACCAATTTGGTTAACAATACGAGTATGAGCTTTATTTGATTACTCTTATATAATGTAAGAGCTGTGCCTTGCTTAATCACGTCAGTGAATTCGATCAGCAGTTAGTATGAAACAGTTAATCCATTCGCAAATTTTTGCATTATAACTTAGTGAAGATAATTTTTTAAATCGATTTAGTATTTAATAAAGATTATGCATATAAGACCAAAATATGAAACTTAAAAAAAAAGTGACCTATTATAACTCTAAGGACAGACTTAGATAATGTTTTAAAAATAAGCTTATAACAGACCAAATCGTACTCCATTAAAGTATTATTTAAGCCCCGTTAAATAAAGTCCTTTAAAAGGTTTTATAATACTCTTAATATAAAAATAGACGTTCACTCTCATTAAATCAGAGAATATCGCATAAGCGGCATCCAGTTACTGGTAACATTATACTGATATACTCTTCATTAAAATGCTTTTATTAATTACAATATATATTTTAATACGCTTAAAAAATACAACAAATTGTTGGTAATTAATCTGTACTAATATTTTAAAGGTGACGAGTTTATTTGTTCGTTCAAAGGCTCTTTGTTCTACTGTTCCGATTTGAATAAATATTTTTATGTAAGACAGTCGAGGAAGAAATTATTAGACTATAATATAGTATTTAACATCACACTGAGATGTTTAAATACTAGCTGTTGCTGGCGGATTTGATCTCGTAAATTTCTGTAATTATGATCGCGATGAAGAAGTTTTAATAGGAAATTAGAAAAAAATTTAAACTCTTCGTCATAAATGATCATTTCTAAGATTTACGACGTAATAATTTACTGATTTTCCTCGCAACCGATCTTAACAATGCGACATCTATTTTGTAAACAAAAATATTGAATTTTATGGTATCTATGCTACTAACAGACTTGGACATGTATATCTAAAGAAATTCTATAGAAAATAAATGTAGTAAAAAGGCGAAGACCCATAGAATAAATTTAGTAAAACCGAAATAGAACTTTCCGAGAAAATAAAAGTAGCAATTTGTACGTTCTATTAGTAATTTTATGTATTTATTTGCTATTTGATAGATAAATATCTATATACTTATCTATCAAATATGGCTATCCACTTATATGTAGTTAGTAACCGGGCTAGCATAATATTAAGCATATGGTAAAATATATACATATAGAACTTATTATAAAATATGTAGAAATACTTAAAATAAGTTTCTAGAATACGATCCGTATATGTTATAATCGTGCACAAACCAACAAACTCAATAGCTTATATATTAGTAACTTATATAGGACGATCGCTTGGCGCAGTGGTGCTTTCTGCGCGAAGGGCGTGGGTTCGATCTCCACACCGGAAAAATATATTTGTAATTTACATTTGTATTTTTCTGGGGTCTGGCTGTTGCTTGCTTGTTGTATTATAATAATATAATATAATATAAATATTTTCAGGACATTTATACACAGCGCCATCTAGTTCCAAGCTAAGCCGAAGCTTGTGTTATGGCAACTAGATAACGGAATAAATTACATATACATTACTTTTCTTTTGTAAATACATACAT
>DWAJ01006522.1:0-10287 GCA_018238005.1 Eurema mandarina | reverse complement strand
GGTGGTTCTTCCGTCGTCTTCTGGTTCTACTCCGACGGCCACCATCGCTGTCCCTTCCAGAATCTTCCTCGCCACAGCTTGATAACCTCCTTAGTGAAAGGCGGACCTGATGGACAAAGATAATCAGAAATAGAAACCAGATATAGCGGAATATTTCAATAACTAATTACCTTAATTACCTACATGTTTAGCTAATTTTTAAGAGATAGGCATATATTATGATAATATAAGAAAAAAAGTCTTGAACTTTGTATATCTCTTGGTATAACTTCTACTCGTATATGCAAAGTGACTGTTTCAGACATATTATCTTAAATATAAATGGATGTTTATAACACTAAGCACATCTAATTTATAATAAGAAACTATTCTCTTAAGATTTGAGAGATTTAAAAAGTGCACATTTTAATTTTTTTAAACTCTTTATGCCGCTCTGTGGCTTAGACGTTGGTGCAGTTTACAATACCCTCAAAACCATAATATACGAGTACGTTTCTAAGAGTAATATTGTTCTTAAGTATTCTACCTCATGTCGTGCGTCTCCCCAAGCAGCAAGGACGTGCAGAACTGGAACATCTGGTGGTAGCGGTCTTTCCACACCACGCCACCGTTCCGCTAACACCCATTCTCCAGCCTCGCTTAGACATTCGGCTGTAAAAGTAGAATACATATACTGGATGAAGACGCATGAGATCATAATTTGAGTAAGGCATTTGCAATAAAACTGACGCTCTTAGTCATAAAGGCTGTAAAAGTTTAATTTTGAAGGTTTGGAGGATGCGTGATGATGAGACAATGCTTCTGAAGATATTATATAACCATAAAAAATGGATTTCAATTTTGTACATATAACTTTTTAAAAATCAGCGCCAGGATCAAACCTTATGCACTAAGCTATGATCATGGGGGTACTATCTTTCGGCCTTCAGATTTTGGGAATACGCTTAACGCCAGCTAAACAAAATAGATAGGCATAGCAAAAGGCAAATCTATATATAAATTTATATTATAATGTGCATTGATTTAAATTTACCTTCAGGGGCATCTTGCAACGCCCTCACAATATCGGCACAAGTGGTGTGAGACCTAACTCCTCGAACCCAGAGCTTCTGGCCACGGGCTATCACCCCGACTTCTTCATCGCTGTAGTCTGATGAAGACGCCTCCATTTAGAACGCCTGCAAAAAGTTCCTTGCCTACTTTTTTTACGCTTGTAGGTACTTCATGGAACTTCCAAAAATAGAATTATGGAAATTATATAGCAATTATGCACTTCATTTTAATATTAGATATGAAGAGATGTAAAAATACAATTTAATTTTATCGAACTGACGTAGGTAACATCGGTACTCCTTAGAATCACAACAAAATAAAACATAAATGTCAAAATTTGACAGGTTATAGAAGAATGTCACGTTACAATTTTATAGAATAATAGATAATAATTGTTATTCAAACATACATACTGGCAACGCACATAAAAAAATAAACTTTTTATTATTAACTCATCGTAGACGTAGAAAAAACTAAAATGGTTTTTGTTTAAATATATTTCTGGCTAGCCATTTCTCTTAATCTGATCTTTAAATTTAATTGCTGTGTTCTGGTCATTTCTAGCAACAGAGCTCCTTAAATATTCTCTAGAGATAAACAGGAAAAAAGTAATTGCTTTCATAATGGCCAGACTGCGATAAGATGATGTAATTATTATGATGTTGGTATTACACAATAAGTTTGAGGTTGTAATGTGATGTTTGTTTTATCTGTATTTTAAAGCTATGTTTCATAGTAAGTGTTCTGTAATACAAAGTGTGCATAGTTACAAATAAATATTTACAGGACCAAATATACCCTATATTTGGTCAAACTTCAGTTTTAAAACTGAATAGGAATGTTGTGGGAAATTGTCTACATTTTAAAGTGTTGGTAACAATGATAAATTAAATTTATTTGTAAAATAACAATTTCGTTTGGTTTTATTTTTATTCATGAAATTATATATAATTTTTGGAAATCGAAAATCTTGTAAGATAAGGGAAATTCTTGTTAGATTAATAGACGAAGATAAAAAATTTATTTTATTTGATATAAACAACTTAATAGTATATACCTATATTTCCAGTACCTATAACTTTAAAAGATTGCAAAATATCTATTTTGCTTAATTTGTCAAAAAATTGCTATCTATAAAAACGTCATCAATTAGAACAGCATGGCCATTAAGAAAAAAAATTATAAACGTCATGACAATACCCTTAAAAAAACTAAACGAATCATGGCACTAAAGGAGACGGAAAGAAAAAAAAAGCGAACGTCATGGCAATAAACAATTGTGTGGAGAAAAAAAAAACAAAAAATTCAAACGTTGACATTGAGAGACGTGATGCGCGCGCGACGCGAGCTTGACGAGTGCACGGGAGTGGCGCGCGTGGCCCCGCCCAGTACGCCCAATGATCTATCTAGATCATCGATCGTTATGGATCACGAGCGAATTAATCGATCGTTCGATGCGTATGTTTTAGTTGATAATTAATTTTGTGTTTCTTTTTAGATGATTTTCTGATTGAAAGTTATTTGTTATAGACGAAATATGTACTTATAAAGTTGTCAAATTTTAATGTAAGAAAAAAAGAAAATCAATTTTAATACATATAATACTTTTTAAATATATTTTAAGCCAACTTTTTATCAAATCTATTAAAGCACTTAACATAATAAATTAACTCAATTTAAATTTGTATGCTGACCGTACAAAATATGTTTCACGATAGTAATACATATTCAAAGGCGAGTGTAAAAACTAGTTGAGTGAAACATCTGTCTGAAGGCTTTGAAGGAAGTATGATAATACGGTATATAGGTAGCTAGCTACGAGCCGCAGAAATATGGACGACGGAAAGTTGATACAAAGTAGGATTTTCAGGTACCGTCAGAAAAAACATTAAGTAATTTATAGTTTTCTCTTTACTTAATAAAAAGTACTAGTAAGTTTATTATTATTTTTAAGCTTCTTCATAGCTTGTTGGAATCTGATTTTCTTATAATATGATTGTGAAATAATGTTTTATTAAGGTTATCTGTTAGAGGTCAAAACTCAAAACTGCTCTGAGATAATATGTATAATCGTTAATAGACATAACATGTTAAATGAATGATACAATTTATTTTTAGTTTTAAAACTTTATTATTAATAATAGTTCTATATTATTATTGTAATATATAAAAGATACTATAAATAATATAAACATAAAATTGTTCTATAAACATTAAATGAAAAAACCTCAAAACTAAAATTTTAATAGGTAGGTATTCCTAAATTAATTTATAAGTATGTAAAACTAAAGATTCTCAATAACTACAACATAATATGGACCAGTCCTAATAACGAAAATCCCTAGCAGACTTAAAGTCACAAAGAACTGGCACGCAAAAAATCAGTCTCAAAAAAAAAACTAATTCGTAATTCAAACGTACGTTCTATTTTCGCGCGGACCGTACCGACTGAAAGATTTTCCCCCCGAGTGGGGGTTCGGAGGTGGCGGGGCCTTCGCTCTGCCCCCAGGCCACCGGGCCAATGGCGGAGCGGCGCGATGCCACGACCTGCGCTCAGTCGCGACTCAGACGCGACCCTTGACACACGTTTGACGCGCGCGACCGCGTCTCACCCGTGGACCGCGACCGGCATCATCACGCACGGAGCGCTAGTATACGGTGGGGTCGGTGGCCCGGGGCTTTGCCCTCCGAGAGGCCCCGACCTCCCGCCTTTGGAGCTCGGCTTCCGCGGGACGTGGCGAGAGGACGAGTTGCTGCCGTCGACGCCGGCCAGCCAGGCTGCGTCGACGCAGAGCGGGTCTTCGGCGACGGATAAAGGGCAGAATGTGGAGTGCGTCGTGTGCGGAGACAAGTCTTCGGGGAAGCACTACGGCCAGTTCACTTGCGAGGGTACGTAAGCAGTGAAAGTGATGTGCTCAGTGATGTGACCTAAATACCTAAACAAACAAATCTAGCATTTACTACGAAACAGCATAAAACCCGTCATTACAATATAATTGGAACAATAAATCTTCCCGATACCAATGATTCGTTAAACTACAAATTAAAGTTCAAATTATTAAGCGTTAAACTTATAATTAAAGCAATCGACACTAAATAAACAACACGATAGATTCAAAACTAAAGACTTTGTACAGACGTTTATAACTTGTTGCTCTTTAATAATTATTATTACCAAACCATTAACATAATACCTACATTTCCTACATTCTAATAAGACTTTCCAACGGAAAGTTCCTAGATGAACTCGCAAAGAATTAAAGTCTTAAAATTGATATAATAAAGTCTTAAATAAATATTTATTGACCAATGTCCAATCGTTTAAAGTGAGGTCAAAGACCTTGATACGAATTTTCAGACTTGTCACTTTAAGCGCGCTGTCTCTGAAAAATACCGAAGTACCTAATATCTATCTACCTATTAAGAATATTGAATACAAGTAACAGGGAACAAATACAATAACAACACGTACCTAACGTAATATAGTTGTTACAATCTAGGTATTATTAGATTATTTGTTCTAGGTATTTTGAAAATAGAATTAATTCTATACTTTCATCAAAGTCAAATACAATATACTAGACAAATAATATCTTTATTCAACTAGGCTACATATAGTAACACTTTTGAATCGTCATAATATTCCAAAACAATTACTTATCATTTCGAAAAGTCTGAACCCTATCTAACCTACCAAAAAACAAATAATCTAACTTAATTCTTTTCTCATAAATTCCTAAAAAAAAATTAATAGACTTCAACGTTTACCGGAACGTTAAATTAATATTATATCGTTATAAAAGCGGTTATAAAACAAAGTTCTCTCGAAGTGCCTGCCAGTAAAGATAAGACATTTACTTTTATGCAAATGCGTCAATTGTGGAATTTGTAGCCGACGCAACATGGATATTATTTATTAAATTAAGATAAAACTGATTTTACATATAAATCGTGTTTTTATCTAGTTTCTGTTTTAAAGCTATTGTTTTTGAAGTATTGCGTAATTTTTTAAAATACAAAGAAAATATAAAAATCAACTGAAAAGAATTATCTTTTATATATACGAGTACATTTGAAACTAGTTCTTGTTTTATATTTAGATAAATTAAAGCGTTAGTTACATCTTAAAACCTAAAGCTCTTAATCATAGAATTAGTTATTTTCAATTACAAAACCTAAATCAAGATACCTATACCTAATATAAATTATCTAGTTAAAAAACATATTTAAAAATACCTAGGAACTAATAAATTTGTGAAAGAACAAGTTTAGGTACTCCATTCGTAACATCAGGCTAGGTAATCTAAGGTCAGACCTACGTACCTACTTCGTAAAGTGAAACATAATATTATCGTCATTGCTAACATGCAAACAACTGCTATATTTTTATGCTAACCTAGTACTTCATTGTTATTGTTAGTACATTACCCTTTTATTTTTTTCTTCCCGGTCCAAAATGGTCGGCCATAAAGAAACTCCTTGCAGATGACGTTTAAAAAAAAAAACTATTATTCAATACTCGTGTCAAGATTGTTAACCCAATTGTGTATTACAAACCAACAATCTCATTAAACTAAACTGTCACGCAACACAACTAATAAAACAGGTAACCGCTTATTACAGAACTAATTAAAGACTTCCCTCAATATAATATCTATTTAGACATTGAAGCAAGTAATGACCAGTTAGGTTTCAAACGTAATTACCTAAGTGACTGAGATAGCCTTACAGATAAAAAATTCAATGAATCTTGGGAACCTAGTGTCTTTCACTTGTGCGCGCCAATTTAATGACAGTTACTTTTTTAAATTTTTAATAATATTGTCTATCATTGCCATGTAACAAAAGAAAATCGGTGACATATTTTTAAATACCTAAGCTTAGGGATATTAAATATTTTATATGGAAGCTTTTTAAGCTTAACTTCATGTTTTAGTTCCTTCCTACTAAAAATTTTAACGAAATTTTATCCAATTTATTTTCGTGTTAATCGAGTAGGGGGATCTATGTCTTATTAAAAAAATTACATAATCTGTACAATTTTTTATATTTTAAGTGGCATACATTATAGTGGGGCATCTTAATTATAAATTTTAATAATTAAAATCTGCTTAAATTTTTTTAATACTTTAAATGTGGGACAAAATGTTTTGTAAGTTGGCAACTTGGCTAATGGACAACAATTTATTAAATTATATACGTAATACGTAGTTAGAACTTAGGTTTTTTGAAAGATATTGGTAGCTCAAAAAATAAATGTTAATACGATATATTTTAAAATTATATTGAACTGATTAATCATCCCTCTATAGTATACTAGTAGTAGGTCATCCCACTACTTTTAGGGGATATCGTCATATTATGATTCACATTATGTGTCTCGGGAATTGAAACCATATATTATAAGAGTTAGGTACCTAACAAAACTATACATAGGTAATATATGTTGTGTCCTATCGCATCGAATATTATTTACCCCTAAAAACTCCTATAGCAGTAATGGCATGTAAAAAAAGGTGCTAATATTAATTAAATGTCATAATTTTGCCTTTTAATCTAAAAAACCTTTACAAATTCCGTGCATTACTTATAAAATGTTTCACTAATAAACATTATGAAGCATTAACCCTCCACGATTATAAGATAACTCCAATTAAATCGTGCGGTCCCAAAGACCTTGACCTCAGTGGAATGACTGACCTTATTTTGACCCTATGCACTCCATGTATGGTCGGGTTTTGTTAAGCTTTTTTTATGTATGTTATGATTCGGTTATTTAAAATCGGTTAAAGATTAACTTATAAAAATAACGTAAAACAAACTTATAATGTTTTCGACTATAAGACTATAGAATATAATATATTTTGACATATATATTTGACACCTGTCACAAAAGTTGACACACTGCCAATAGTCTGAACACCCGCCTTTTTTGTCTTTTCACGATTTTAAGGTTATTTGAATATTACATAGATTATTCACAGTTTATACTCATAGTCAATGTATTATATAATAGATATGTTATACCCATACAAATCAATCGAAAAAAGTGTTCCGCACAGCAGCGGCAGCACACATACATATAAGTCAAAACGATAGAAAAGAGATAAATGATAAAACAAACAAGAAAAAAAGGAGATAGTTTTGTCAGTTGCAACTTGCACGTGAAAGCACCGGCAACCAATCACCTAAAGGTAAGACGTCCTAATTAGGATGTTTTCCGCGAATAACGTATCTATTTAATATAATATCATTGCTTTTAGTGCTGATTATATTTTGTGATACAAGAAACATTTATTCGAATTAATATCGATACATTTTTATTGATAACAATCGGGCATAGTCGTTATAGATAGTTTATTGTTAGTCCAAAAAACCCAGTCATATACATGTAAATAAATGTATGTTATTTAAATTTTATTAACAAATTAATGAATATCAAATATTTGAAACGATTACTCACTAGTGTTTGCAAAATCTTGGTCTTTAGAACATCTTTCTCGGATTATCATACTTAACAGTTTTTTGATATCCTAAGTCGAAAATATTTAAGTCAAACTAATGTATAATATAAAATAATCTTAGTCCATATAATTCATATAAGAGTATTAGTATCTAGGTATAATTTATCTTCCTTAAAAAACAAAGTAAAGATTTTTTTATTAATATCGACAACCATTATTTTGAATAGGTACTAAATCTATAGAAATTCTGTACACGTAATCAGAATAGGGAATATAAATAATGCCATTTAAGTTTAATAATTACTCAATTTTCTAAACCGTATCAAAATTTATCGCGTAGTTTTAAATATCTAATCGGTGAGAGAAAAGAAAGTGACTTCGTTTTATCCATACTAATATTATAAATGTTAAAATGTGTTTGTTTGTTTATCCTTCCTTCACGCCGTAGCTAAGCAATCAATCGACCTGATTTTTGGCATCCAGTTAGTTGAAAAGATGGAGAGTAACATAGGGTACTTTTTAACTAGAAAAAAGGGTTATAAGGGGAAAAAGGCGGGGGAGGTCAAAGTTTATATGAAAGTCCACGCGGACGGAGTCGCGGGCAACAGCTAGTACTATATAAAGATAATGATTGTAATGAACACTTTTTCCATATATATAGATATAATATCACATTTTTATTTTTACACAAGTAAATCACAGTTAGTCGTTCACCGATGACGCAAAAACCTTTATTTCTTTCCATAAATGCTTTTAATATTTTAATACATCCACTTTCTATAACAACTATAAAATTTAGCTAGCGATATCGCCGTGATATCCTGTCCACATCGAACGTTAAAGCAACAGGCGCCTCTTTATCTAAAAACTGCGGCATTTTAAAAGCGAGCGAATAAACTCGATCGTTATTATTTTATTTAAAGAATAACTTATAGGAAATTTCGAATTTCTTATCACGCATGGCGCCGCGGAGGTCGTAACCCTCGCTATCTTTTTAGTAATATCGGAAACCGTTCGATTATTCCGAATAAATTTGTTAGATTCGGTCAATTAAATTCTGTTGAAATTTATTGGTTTATGAATAGGAGGCGGGAAGTATGAATGAAAACACGATAGCTTTTTTAAGGATGTTTTTATAACATAGAGCTTGTGTAAAGGAAACTCGATAATTACATAGGTATAGTACGCGTCATTTATGTTTAGCGATTGACGAGAATAGCTGCGCATCGGTAGAATCGCGCTCGTAGTTGACGTATTGGTGCGAGAAACACAACACGACTGGGACAACCAATCAACGCTCGCGCACATGACGATCACGCGCCCCGCGCGCCGCGCCGCTACCTCGATACCTTATTTTTGACTTCTGCGCAGGTTTCGTTCAGCGCTAAAGATTCGTGACGCGTACTATACATGCATAAATGCTGGTAAAATGGTATCTGCGATATCCCTTATCATTAACAAAAACATTTCTCATTAATAATTTACTACCGTTGTTATCTTAACGCAGCGAAACTATTAGCAATTACATTTCCTAATTAACTTTCTCTATGTGGGTACTAAACAATTGTATATATGTCACCGGAAAATAACAAGAAAAGCAAATTTATAAATTTGACGAATATCACTTATCACGTAAGGTTCTAAAAGGTTCGACCACTCACAGAAGAGTTTTTAAATTTAACGCTTTTTCAAAATACTCAATACGAATAACACACTGCTCTCTGATTGGTTGATGTTGACAGTTATTCAACCAATCAGAGCGCACATGGCGTTTGGTTAATGCTTACTTATTATTTTACGCGTGAGTTCGGTAAGTTTATAAATTTGCGAAAATGTGGTCGTAAAACAATACAATTTATGTCTCGTTTAGAATCCTACGAAGCTTTATAAATTTCCTAGGAAATTTGCAAGTTCCAAATTTCAACTTACCGGGGGTAGGTCTCTTACCCAG
This sequence comes from Eurema mandarina, assembly GCA_018238005.1. Lineage (NCBI taxonomy): Eukaryota > Metazoa > Arthropoda > Insecta > Lepidoptera > Pieridae > Eurema > Eurema mandarina. Next base: position 819 of record DWAJ01006522.1, on the reverse strand, counting down.
GAGACCGACTGGGTGGGTACCCCCACAGTGCCAGACATTCTACCGCCTGAACAGTGATGTGAAAATGTCACTGTGCTCCGGTCTGAAGGGCACTGTAGCCAGCGTAATTACTGGGCTAATGAGACTCAACATCTTATGACTCAAAGTGAGGAGCGTCAATGTAGTGCACCCCTGCCCGGGGCAAAGTTCCGGGTAGCACTACATTGGTTATGGGCTGGCGTTTCTCTTACCATCAGGAGGGCGTTAAGCTCGTCTCACCACTTCATAGAATTAAAAAAAAAACTAAATCGCTCCAGCCGCTTTTGCGTGAAAGAATAACAAACATACATCCATGCATACATTCTCGCAAGCTTTCACATTTATAATATTTGTAGGATAGGATAGTAGGAAAAACCACGGGGCACGGCCAGTCTAGTATAACTTCATAAGCCTGATTCCGAACTCTAATATGGCCTTGCGGATTAGAAAACAAAAATTTTCCCCAGTATCCTTATCGATACCCGAATAAATTTCTTATCAGCAAACAAACTGATAAGATTACTATCTAAATTCTCTTTACATATCGACACAGTTTGCCCTAAATAATTAATATCATTGTATCCGTTGATAACGTTATCAGAAGATTCTCTGAACTACAATATTGTTATTAACATTCATCCCATTGAAATCGATATATATATAATTCAAAGGTGACTGACTGACATAGTGATCTATCAACGCACAGCACAAACCACTGGACGGATCGGGCTGACATTTGCAGTGCAGGTAGATGTTCTGACGTAGGCATCCGCTAAGAAAGGAATTCCTGAAATTCCCACG
>DWAJ01006521.1:0-10287 GCA_018238005.1 Eurema mandarina | reverse complement strand
AGTTGTGTTACACACGTACTAGAACATGTAAGTAAATACACGAAGAGGAAAAAATATTTTTAGTTTAAGAATTGTTAGTTACTTTCATAAAAAAATTATTCCCCTGGAAACTGGACAAAAATCCTATGTCCTATGTCCCAGTATCCTATGTCCTTGTCCTAGTTCTAAACTACATGCCCACCAATTTTCAGCCAAATCAGTTGAGCCGTTATCGAGTTATAAATGGTGTAACTAACACGACTTTCTTTTATATATATATAGATTTAAGTCAAACGTTCTAATAATATCGTTACCTAACAAAACAGACATATCCATTATCCAACCTCCTTCAACGCAAAATTCCAAGGGCGCCAAACGTTCCAAATTGAAATGCGTAGACGTTAGAACGCTAACAAACAATATTGGCGCGAAAATAAATCCGTTATCTAAGGCGTACGTCACTTGGCAAGCAGCCATGGTTGTTTGTGGGTGTGACCGATCCAAGTTCAGAATTCAGATATCTCGTGATTTTTATGAGCTACGTATTTTAGCACGTGAAGGTAATTTGCATGTGACAATGACATAGGAATTTATATCTAATTAGATAGCGAAAGAAAGCTACGAACTAGAAGGTCTATTCCGAACGCAATCGTCGTCGATGTCGTAAAATTTTGAGATATCTTATCGAGTTGTGGAGCTTCAGCTACTCTTACTAAAAATCGAATTGGACATCAGTTCATCGTATTGTTGTAGAAAAATATTCAGATTATCCCAAAAACTGCATCGAAACTGGTCAAAATCGTCATTTTTGTTCGCAGTACAACTTTTGAGTAATTTTTTCTGATGAAATGGGATTAAACAGGGTAGGAAATAAGTTGATTAGTTTTTTAAGTGTCAGCTTAATACAAAAGCATTTACTAGAAAGGCAAGTAACGAATATAAGTTATTATCATTCTGGTGACAAAGGGAGGGTTACTTTAAATAATTTTACTAAATAACAAAGCTTAAGACGATAAATCATAATGTAAATAGCCTATTTATTCTGAGTCAACTTTCATTTTCTAATAGTCACGAATCGAAACCAGATTATTTAGTCTGAACTATTTTTGGACGGAGTAAATATGTTGTTTGTGTTCAGGATAGCTTTTATGTATGAATAGTTTCAGTTATTAGACGAGAGTTTGTAATATACACAACTAGTTGTTGCCCGCGACTCCGTCCGCGTTGACTTTCATATAAACTTTGACCCCCCCTTTCCCTCTTATAATCCTTTTTTCAAGTTAAAATGTTGTCAGTTAAAAAGTAGCCTATGTTTTATCTCAGGCTCTAGATCATCTGTGTATCAATTTTCATTACAATCGGTTCAGCGGTTTGACCGTGAAAGCGTAAAATTATAAAAAGTTTCAACCCCTTTGGGCGCAACCTTTTGGGGGTTGATTTATGTATTCTATGTATGTGTATGTATGTATGCATGTATACAACGTGTAACAGAAATGTGTGGTCATATTTTTGCGTGATGTTCAGATGTTCATAGATAGTCTATATACAAGTCCACAGATTAAAATAAGCATATTTGAGATTTATTATTTTATTTATTCATCAATAAAATCGATAATATAAAAATCAAAACAAAAGTGTTACATCACTTTTCGAATTCTAATGACAGTGACAGCAGTAACTTTTTCAATAAGATGCATTGTCATAGGGTCATGCGGTCATTGACACGTAACAGCTGATAGCTCTAAAGTGATGTCGTAGTGTCGATAAATTTAATAATCGATATGCTCGATACGGTCAATAGAAATATGAAATCAATATCTTGATTATAAATACTTCAAATGAAATACATTTTTAATACATTCATTTAAAATTAGGTATACTTTGAGATCCTTAAATATGACCAGGCATTTCTGTTACACGTTGCATAAGTTCTAAGTTTCGATGCCTTGTTAAAAATGACAAATTATAGCTACATTAAATGGAATGATAATATTACTTAACGCTTGCAGGATGGAGACCTTTTTCATGTATAAATATCATAAAAGTCCAGTTTTTGTTGATGTTTACAATTGTATGTCCTTATTTTAAAAAGAGCAACTATCAAAGCTTCTTGACGGTTCTTCTCTGTAGAAACTCCCTTCTGAACCGGTGGAAAATGTTTTGTAATACCATGACGATTCAAAAGTGTTACTATATGTAGACTAGTTGAATAAAGATACTTTCGACTTTGACTTATATATGTATGAATACAGTATGTATGTATGTGAAAATGTGCATTTGTATATAAAATTGGTGCTAGTGCCAGAAAACTAAAGAGCCCATAAAATGACGATAAATTTTATTGTTTTGGCTAGCTTTTGGTATGTTTAGAACGTCAGTTAATACTACCGGCTTAGATTTGTTTTGAACCGACTTCAAAAAAGGGAGGTTATTCGTTAATGGGTTAACAGATTTTGATGGTTTTTTTAATCTATAGTTAAGAATGTACTGTCGCTTCGAGATCAATCAATTTAAAACACCTAGCTTATTACCTTTATAGCCCAAAACTCAATTTTCATTCGATAGTGTTTAGATAAAATATAAACTTATATAAACATACTCTTCTCACAGATCCAAGAAAAATGCAAAAGTAACAAGCAAATATTTTTTTACCACTGGAATTGATTCCCAATTGCATGGGTGGCGATGACCACTTTCCATCAGGTGGCACGCCTGCTCGTTTGTCCCTTATGTTATAAAAAAACCGCTTTGGTTTTAGTTTTGAACTATTACTAATACAATATCTTTATTCCTAATTCCCTAAAACTATTTGTTACGTTAAGGAAGAAATTTGCTTTAAATTACCAGTTAGCTAGACCTAATTATCAAAAAGAACTTCTTCAATTCCAGGTTCCCTAGTATCATCAATCCTGGCTATCGGGGCAGCTATAAGCGCCCTGCCTGTTGGGGTTTTGGTGCAGAAGTTCGGAAGACGACCCACTATACTCTTCTTAGCAATTCCTCTGCTGATCAACTGGTTGCTAACTATATTCGCTAATGGAGCTGGCATGCTCATTGCTGCGAGATTCTTCGCTGGACTAGCCACTGGTAAATATGTTTTTTCACTAGTATAGCAGCACACCTTCACTCACACTGGCTTAAGTATTTTTTATATTACCGTTGTTAAAATGTTATATGACTTGTCCAGCCAAATGTTGCCTAAGAATTAGACCTTCAACGTTAATCACCCTCAAAGGAACTACCTCTAAAGAACAATCATTTGTCGTCATATTATCTTTCATACTTAGTAAGCTAAGTTTATTAAAGGCTCAGGTAGTTTTCAGTCCTTTTTGTTTCAATGGCATTTATAAAATTTTCTTTTGACTTTATCCATTTAAACAACGTGACCGAGATTAAGCTGTTCAACGTCGCCTATGCACAATATTCTTACATTAAGAAATCTGATCAAATGACTAGAATGACTTAATCTATAAATTGTTCTAGCCCTCCTTTATCTTGTCCGTTATCCCAATTTCTAAGGTCGGCAACGCACTTAACTTTGCAAATGCTCATGGACGTTGGATATAGCTTCTCAGGCGTACTTCTTCAATTACCCTTATATGTATACATAGTTACTAGATAAATATTCAATGTTCATCTTACTTATTACTGAAAAACCAATTCCAGGAGGCATATGCGTCGCAGCTCCCATGTACATAGGAGAAATAGCAGAGACCTCTATCAGAGGGACGTTGGGAGCTTTCTTCCAGCTCTTCCTAACTGTTGGCATCCTCTTCACCTTCGTGATCGGAGGCTGGACTCATTGGAGAACCCTCTCCATTATATCAGCTGTTTTGCCTGTTCTGCTGGTGGTTGTATTTTGGTAAGTTTTAGTGCTATTGTTCTTAATAGTTCATAATCTAATTTTAATATATTTGAGAATCTTAAATGAACATTTAAGTGAATAATGCCGGAATACAGAAAGGCAACTTAAAATTAAGTACAACATAAACCGGTCCGATCTGACAGTTCGCCATACAATTCTGTCAAAATTATGAGTCTTAAGGCGTGCTTAAATTTAATTTGCGTATGAGTATTTGGCCGTATGCCTGCCCTTTCAGTGTGAAGATATAGGGAACATTTTTTATATAAATTGAGTAGTATTTTATTTAGATTTTATTTAAATCGGTTGTAGTTGTTCTGATTTTGCTTTTACATGTGGCTTCGATTGCATTGAATAAAGTTTGAGAATACAAAGCCTATATTTCATTCTGATACCTCCAAGAATGTGTCCAAAATTTCATGACGATCGATCAAGTAGCTTTTCCTTTACAAATTACATACTTAAAAATGCCTACTTTCACATTTAAAATTAACATAAGGATAATAGACAAGTAAGTCTATAGGTCGCGTCACGAATCTTTAGCGCTGAACGAAACCTGCGCAGAAATCTAAAATAAGGTCTTTCTCGCACCAATACATCAATTACGAGCGCGATTCTACCGATGAGCAGCTATTCTCGTCCAGCGCTAAACATAAATGACGCGCACTATATACTTATTTCTTTACTGTCCTGGCTGACTTAGTTTAATAAAAAAGGGTACACTTGCAATGATATGAATTCGATACCGTCTAAAACATAAAAGGCTTCAGACAAATAAATAGTAAACTGTATGTATGTTCAGGTGGATGCCCGAAACTCCTCAATACCTCCTCGGCAAGAACAGACGGCGGGATGCAGAAAAAGTCTTGCGATGGCTTCGCGGCCCTGACGCTGACATGACTTCCGAACTTGAGGATATGCAGAAAGATGTAAGTACCCCTACAACCATTAAGGACCCGACAGACTTCGTTCTGTCAAAAAATTCCCGGCAATTATTCGTTAATTTCTCGCCGTAAAAAAGCATCTTTGGACTTCAACGACCACAAAAAGGGCGAAATTGGCTCAAGCTTTGTTAAGTTATGTACATTTTCTTAATATAGGTTTAGAACGATTTTCTTAATAAAGATTACGAAATATTAAACCCAGCAGCTTTTCTCGTATCAGATACCTTCAACGGGAAATAATTTTACATCAGTTCTCAAGAACATACAGGGTTATTACATACGGGGTAAGTCGACCTAGATCCTTTACTAGGTTGTAGTTATAGTTTACTAGGATATAGTATTTAATAGTCAAATTAGTCAGGAATAATGAAAACTACAACCTAGTAAAGGATCTAGGTCAACTTACCCAGTAACCCTGTATAAATCTTCACCTTATTTATTAATTTTCCTAGTTATGATTACAATACAATGAACATATATACAGCTTCGATCAGTGGCATTTACCTTAAACTTTCAAATTAATATGAAATTATTTTAGACCAGATTTTGCCCGCGACTCCGTCCGCGTGGTTTATATAAACTTTGACCACCCCTTCCCCCCTTATAACACTTTTTTCCAGTTCATAAGTACCCTATTTTTTCATCTTCAAACTCTAGACAATCTGTGTACCAATTTACCAAATTTCATTACAATCGGCTTGGCCGTGAAAGCGTAAAATTATAAAAATTTTCAACCCCTCGCGCAACCTTTTTGGAGATTGATTAAAAAAAGTAGCCTATGTCCTTCCCCAGGTTTTAGACTACCTTTGTACCAAATTTCGTCGTAATCGGTTCAGTAGTTTTAGCTTGATGGAAAGACAGACAGACAGAGTTACTTTCGCATTTATAATATTAGTATGGATTACTTTTAGCTGTGTTTGAAATCAATTATTGTTATAAACGTTTTGAAATTCACCATTTTACCCATGTACATACTTAACTTTAAATGTACCTTTACAGATAGACAACGCCTCCCGTCAACGCACCGGTCTGCTCCACGCAGTTCGTAGCCGGGCTCCCCTCATGGCCCTCATCTGCTCGCTCGGTCTCATGTTCTTCCAGCAGTTCAGCGGCATCAACGCCGTCATCTTCTACACCAACCAGATCTTCCAATCAGCCGGCTCCAACATCGCCCCGGCCATAGCTACCATCATAGTTGGGGTCGTCCAAACCGTTGCTACTTACATCTCTTCTGTTCTCATCGAAAGAGCTGGTAGAAGAATCCTTTTGATCCAGAGTTGTATCATCATGGGTCTCTGTCTCATCGTTTTAGGAGCGTATTTCAAATTGCAAGAAGACGGGGCTAATGTTGCTTCAGTAGGCTGGTTACCTTTGGTCTGCTTGGTGTTGTTCATAGTTTCTTTCTCGCTAGGCTTCGGGCCTATACCCTGGATGATGATGGCGGAACTCTTCCCTGTTGAGTTCAGAGGAACGGCATCCGGTATTGCTGTTATCACTAATTGGTTACTGGTGTTTATTGTGACTCTATGCTTTCCTCTAATGAAGGACGCGATAGGAATCTACAGTTGTTTCTGGTTCTTCTCCGGGTTTATGGTTGTGTGCGTGTTTTTCGTGTTCTTCTTGATTCCTGAGACTAAAGGGAAGACTGTTTCGCAGATTCAGACTATTTTGGGGGGCAAAGCGTGAAAGCTGTTTAAAAGTTGTTCAATGTTTTTTGCCGGATGTTTTTTTTTAATACGAGCTTAACGTACATTAGAAAATTGGGCGTTATAAGATAGAGGTTATTTTTCTATTTGCAATTTTATATGAACTCAATACAAATTCTTAAAATTTTATCAATTTTAAAGATTTTTAAATGATCATTATGACTTGGAGCGTAAAAAATATTCGGTAAAAACTATTGGATCCTTGCTCAGGTGAACGTGGGAGCATTTTACATTTGACAATTTTTGTAAATAAATTATTATTATATTATTATTGTTGTTAATTTTATTCGAAACATAGTGAATAAGTTGTAATAAAATGAATAATTAGTATGTACTTATAAAGACTAGATGTGCCAAATTTTGTGTGTTGTTTTAATTGTAACTTTAATATTTGAACAAATCGTTAGTTTTAGCTGTATGTTGTGATGTCTCGCCTGGATTGCGACACTGCTTCGATTGTTATTTTTAATGTTATTTTATTGTAAATTAATGAAATATATTATTTTTACTATATGCTGTTGTTTTATTTATATCAATAGCTAGCTACAGATGCAACTGAAATCATAAATAGGCGAATCGAAAGTAAATAAATTATAATATGTTAACATTCATCCAAAAACTTAAATCTCTATGTGAAGAAAAAATTGAAGAAATTCCTAACGATTTAGATGAAGAATATATGTTACAGTTAAATTTCTACAAAGAATAACATAATTAAAAAATGGCTGTTGAGGAATTAAATTGAGAAACTCTCCATTTTTTGAATTCGGTTACTAAACATCTTCTTGACTATAAGCTGAATTTCACCAATAATATCAATACTCGCCCCCAAAGTCGCCCTACAATAATTAAATGGCAATTATGCTATTACGATAAAATTAGTAATACCTCTACTTTTAATTTGCTACTAAAATAATTAAGGAGAATAAAAACAATAGTAGTTAGTAACCAAATAGTTTATTTCGGTACTCCCAACATGGAATTCGTAACAGAAGGACAATCCTTACTCATCGCTCGTTTCTCGATATCATCGATTCTAGAAGACAATTCGATAATCTGTCTTTCAATAGTTTTAACATCAGTACGAAAGCCGTTAACAGTAGCATCTAATTCTGTTAAATATTGTATTTTATTGCATAATTCGTCGTATTTCTCGGTGATGTAGTCGCGAGCATTTTGCGAATCGCGAAGTTCTTTATCGATTTTGTGTATTATTTCGTATTTGAGTTCGTCAAATTTTGACTCCAAACCTGGGCCTAGAAGATGGGCTCCCTTTATTGCGTCGTCCTCGCTGAGTTTAGGCAGTTTCGTGTGACACGCCATGTTCGAATATTTAATGTAAAGGATGGATCACTTTGAATAATTTTAAATTCGCAAAATGTTGGTGCATTGTATAATTTTGCACAGGCGCTCAATTTTAAATGTCAGAATGACGTTTTTTCTCTAAATGCTGGTTATTGCGATAATGGAAGAGGTTTTATATTTTTATTTATTTTTTAATTGTGTATTTTTTTCATGTTTAATTTTTTAAAAACGAGGCTGTCTCCAAATATGCTTAGTACTTTAAGCGACGGATTTACAGTTTATAAATGCTTTAGTTCAAGCAAAATTTTTATTTGTAACTGGCGACATTATTAAATAATCCATACTAATACTAATGCGAAAGTAACTTAGTCTGTCTCTCTGTCTTTCCATCACGCTAAAAGTACTGAACCGATTACAACGAAATTTGGTACAAAGATAGTCTAGAGCCTGGGGAAGGACATAGGCTTCTTTTTAACTGCAAAAAGGGTTATATGGCGGGAAGGAGGGGTTGAAACTTTTTATAATTTTACGCTTTCACGGCCAAATCGCTGAACCGATTGTAACGAAATTTGGTACACAGATGGTCTAGAGCCAGAGATAAAACATAGGTTACATTTTAACTGGAAAAAGGGGTTATAAGAGGGATAAAAGTTTATATAAAAGTCCACGCGGACAGAGTCGCGGGCAACAGCTAGTAGTAATATATTCCAGGTAATGTGGAATTTATAAGGAACAACTTTGCGACATTAAATATTACATTCTACGTACATACCTACATTTTTTAATCTATCTATACATATAATAAAAACGTAACGAGTCGCTGTCTGTAGGTACATGGAAGATATATGAGAAATAATGTTATAGGAGACCTTTATTAACGCAATAGAACCCAAAACAATGATTTTAGGAATTTTTGTCTGTTTGTCTGTTTGTTTGTGCACGCTAATCTCAGAAACAGCTAATCCTATCTAGATGGGGTTTTCAATGATATATTGTGGTAAGCTTCACTTAACATTTAGTGTTTAATTCATGTCAATAGGTCGATAAATAAAAAAGTTATGGCAATTTAAAGAATCACGTTGAACTTGTCGAATGTTTGTTGGCGCGGGTTAGGCATTTTAAAACATGCTGCCCAAAGTCACTTTTCTACGCGGGGGAAGTCGCGGGCACAGCTAGTATTAAATAAACGTAAAAGTAATTTAGTAAGGTTATTAATATATAATACAATGTTAGTACCAGAACTGGTCGCTAGTACTTCCATAAAATACAATTCCGCATTTATAACATACTGCTGATGCCCGCGACTTCGTTCCTATCTTCGTATTATTGTGATAAAGTTTCGAAATAATATATTTTAGAGTAGGTACCTCAGCGTTAATGATTCTTTTCAACAGACTTCAAAAAAAGGAGGAGGTTCTCAATTCGACCCGTATGTTTTTTTTCTATGTTTGTTACGCGATAACTCCGCCAATTATGAGCCGATTTGAACAATTTTTTTTTGGCGTATAGGTAATACCTCAAGGGTGGTCCCATTTAAATTTAATAATAAATAAAACAACCGCCAAGGGTGGAAAATTAGGATGAACATTTTTTTACGCAATATCTCCGCCGATTACAAACCAATTTGAACGATTATTTTTTTTGTTGAATAGGTATTATCAAAAGGGTGGTTTCATGCGAATTTGAAGAAAATTTTTACCCCCAAGGGTGGATAATTGGGGATGAACTTTTTTATACGCAAAATCTCCGCCGATTTTGAACCAATAGTAGGTATTGATTTTATATCACATAGCATACATATATAGAATAATAAGACCTAGAACCGTAGTATGAGCACGCAAAGTGAAGCCATTTCAAAGTAGACAAAGTAGAATTATATCTACTTAATAGATAGTCGCCGCAGTGCATCGCATCAAAATTATTATGTTTATTGTTGATTATAATTTTTACACATTTATAGGGTAAATTTCTTATACCAGCAACATTATTAGTTGGCTTGTGTGCGTGTCATCGAATATAAGAACGTGCTGTTAACACCTACATATATACAGTTTTGGCTTCACTTCTGACTATCTATGCGTTATACGTCTACGCATACATATATATGAAAAAAGTATAGTAAGTATAGTAAATGGTATGTGTAATAATGTAGCCACTTGACGTGAAGAGCTTTGACGCCTGCTAACTCCAAGAACACTTACTTGTGTACAGGAAATGTCTTGAGGAAAATTTTTATGTCGAAATGAAGGACTTGTGTTCATGTTATGGAGTCAATCGTCATTAGCTAATGTTTTATTTATCCCAGCCTATCCTATCCTACTAATATTATAAATTTGAAAGTTTGTGAGAATAAATTATGTTATCTATATATATAAAAGAAAGTCGTGTTAGTTACACCATTTATAACTCGATAACGGCTCAACTGATTTGGCTGAAAATTGATAGGGAGGTAGCTCAGAGCCAGGAGACGGACATAGGATACTTTTTATCC
>DWAJ01006520.1:0-10287 GCA_018238005.1 Eurema mandarina | reverse complement strand
CATTTTATCACTTATAGACTCATCTATAGAGCCTTTAAACACTTTCTTTTATTTAACTATGTTATAAGTAATTTATACACCAATTGGGTGACCACTACAACATTTTTATGGCCGATTCCAACTTTTAATACACCTTTCCTTACAATCAGATAATACCCCTTTATCGGGGATCAGACCTTATATTATTCCTGAGCTCTTTTTGTGAAGACAACTGTCCACTCGCGACCCCATTTTAATATTTTTTATTAGACCTCCATAGAGTCCTCTTTTTGTCTATGGCAATGTTTGAAGTTCTCACGGAAGAGGTTGAAAACAGATTGAATGGACGCAAGGAAAAAATACGGAAGGGTTGCCAGTATTAAAATTAATAGTTTGTTTTAAAAGTAAGGTGCTCCGTGTGGGAACAAATGACCCCCACGTTTTGATTTCCGGAAAGATGTTGAACGTAATGAGAGGATGTGGACAGATAAAAAATTAGTGGACCATACCGTGCGTCAATACGTGGTTACTTGGGAATATTATATTTTGTGCATTTATATTGCTAGCTGTGACGTATAGTTTTATTCTTTTTAATCTATTTTAAGTGATAATGGATGAAGGACTTTCGGCTATTGGTGAGCAACTATCTATATAACTACTATATATTAAAAGTTGCGAAGCTTAGTGTCTCATAAAGTTACTGAAGTTTGTATAAGAAAAAGGATTTGTGGCATAAGGTTATACAGGATGATCCAGGAGTGTTCCGGTGCTTACATTTACCGATCGTATGACAGACCAAATTTGACCTAATATCATGACTACCACCTAGTTTTTTAGTGTATCATTTACACTATTTGTAACCTACGGTTTCTCTTAGGTATGACTAAATTGATTAATGTAGGTTTTATACAAAAAAAAATTAATTTTAATTAACATTACTGAAATTAGCACGTTAAACAAACAACGACATCTTTAGACTTATTATAAGTATTATATTTAATAACGTTCTTTACTTGAATATTTAATCTAGTAAAAAACCAATATGGGATATCTTTTGTTTTATTACTGAAATATCTCTTCTGGTTACTCTAGGTGGTAGAATTTACGAAACTGCCACAATTCTTCACACACAACCTCTATAGAGATGGTGGTTATGATGATACTAGAATAACCTAGCTAAGTCATCGGTATGCAATTGTGTAACTTAGTGACCGAGGGGTGCAACCCTTTGACTGACAGATGCCGCGGTAATTTTAGGGTTGAGTGTGTTCAGAAAACTTTAAAAAAGTCTTGTCTAGTTGTCTGTTGGTATTGTTTTTAGGGTCCGTATTAATTAATAATGATTTTATATTTCGTATTATTGTTACTAAACTATGACTACTAACGGTACTTTATTACAAGATAAACCAATAGATTATAATGTTAAATCTTCTCTTAAAGTAATCACTTTTAGTTTCAATTACCGTACTTATAATTGAATTTGAAGATTCATCTCAAATCAATTAAATTAAATACTATAGAGTATAATTATAAAAAAATCGGTAACTGCCAGCCCTAACTCTTCACTGCCGTAGGGTGGTCAAAACAACCCCACATAATTCACCCGTATTTTAATAAAAAGTGTAGCGTAGGTGAGGTGCTAACGACAGACCCTGAGGGTCTAAACGCGGCAATTAGACAATTTTTATAATAATGAAAACATGTGTAAAGCTTCTAAGTGGCGCTTCGGGCGAAATTTTAATGGTTTTAGCTTTTAGCACTTGTTTTTTGTCTCATTTTTTCTATAGGAATCGAGAATCGAAAGTTTTTTTTTTATTTTAATAAATTGTCTATCTATTATGTATAATTTTTAATACCTACTTAAAATATGATCAAATTTATACAAGCCTACTTCTTGGATTTTCTAGTTGAGCTAAAACTTAATCATATTTATATTGATATATTAAAGTTGTTTTTGTTATCTAACTTAATAAGTTCTAAAATATATTATGTCCTATATTTAAAGTGTACATACTTTGACTTTAGGCTTTTCTGGAACATTGAAACAAAAATATTTTAATGTTTTTTAATGTTCCAGAAAAATCTAATTATTATAATTTAATTTCTTAATTTTATTTAATTAATATTAATTCTTTATCTCCTTGAAAGCTTTATAGCATATTGACAGTACACAACTTAAGGATTATGTTATGTTATAAGAATAGCTTTTTTGCTTAAAAAGAAGGTCGCAAGTAAACTATTGCTCGAGATAAGTTCACTAGTTCAAATTATACAAGGGTCGGCTGACCGGACGCTTTGGCTACGTTAGGGTTGCTACCAAGCTGTAATTTAGTTAATTATTGCGACTTTGGTCATATTTGTAAGAAAAGAATTATGATTAGATAAAGTAAATTTTATTTTTCACAAACAACGGCTGCTACTTTTCGCGGTATAGAAATAGAAATGTGTATGAAAAAGATAATATTAATGTGTAGATAGGTAATTTATAGTTTTGTTAAGCATCAAATGTGTTAAAAATATATTTAATAAGGGTTATATTTTTAAATTAGTTTTTTTCCAAAATTCACAGATAATAAATTTAAAGTGCTATTAAAGCTTATTCATAAAGAAACAGGGCTACCATTAAATAAATATTGAAAAAATACACGCGCAGCAGCCCTGTGTTAGTATGTCAGGGGAGCCAGGGATCGCTTTTTGCTGACCCTACGAGGGTCAATTGAAACTTGTAAGCGTTCACTAAAAACTACTTGGCGGTACTTATATAACCTTCATTATTACTAACAAATACTATTACTAGAGTTCTGTTTACATTGAGAGCTTTAAGATGGAAATCTATAACATTTTATTATATTTCTTGCACTTTTAACATTTAGGAATAAAATATATTGTAAACTGGATTCGATACATTAATTTGCGACGTAAGAGTTGTAAATGTATATTTTGTACCTAAGTATTATAAAATAAGAATGACTTCTTTGAATCAAATAAATAAACTATTTGACTATTTAACATAGTTAAAATCGCCATTAATATAATATCTTCTCTTTTTTTAATCTTATTTAAAAAGTGGTATAAATTTTTACACTTTTGGTTAATATTATACACTTACCTTTTAGGTGGGTACGTATATCACTAACAACTAATTATTTAATTTAAAGTAAGTTTAATAATTGTATTTCTTAGAATATTCGTGTTGGAAGTCAAATTATCAATAGTACCAACATTCACAAGCTGATCCATTCCACATGTCTTTAATTTCTTTATTATGTTTGATTAACCCTTCGCACCGTAATTACAAAACAGATGCAACACTGATTAATAATTATTAGAAAAACTAGCCACCTGCCGAATCACTTTCGTTGGTAAATAAAAAATGTAGTGCCGAGGTTTTTGTGGGTCAATTTCGTATGTAAATGCGCCGAGTCACTGAGATGCGGATGTTATAAGAAACAAAGGAGTGATAGTAATTATGATAAAAAATATTAATGTGACTCGCTGGCACTTTTCATACGTCGTGTAGCCGTTGAAGGGTTAATATCAAATTAATATATTTTATAGACGTTGTTATATTATTTAAAATGATATTGGTATACAGATATTTTGCTTTATATTATATTCTTTAATTAATTCAATAACTTGTATTCTATGAATTTCTTATAAAATTTTGAACAAACTAACGACCTATTTGTTCCCTCCAAATTTTTTGTTTTAAATCCTCCGAGACACGGCGTTCACACGCAACCCTTGATGTTAGAAAACCTGTACCTTTAATATTCATAAAGCATTCGCATATCAATCACCGCAAGTGATGATCACTTAATCAAATGCGCGATCACATCCGCCATCTTACCGTCTGTCATTAGCGGTTTTTTGCAATGGCAACTCTCTATTCAAATTGTCATTGTCAAAATGAAAAAAAATACTATTCAAATTTCGAATGGGTAGTGTTTTGTTTTTTTCTCTGTTTATAGCTGGCGTGAATGAGATTGTATAGACAAGGGGTGCGTTCTAAGACAGGAAGATGGGGCCTAATTACTATCGTATAGGAATAGCATATGAATTAGCTGGGTGTTTCGCACGGTGTTGTATGCACGTGTGTTTGGCGCGATGCGGTAACGAGATAGGTAATTACTATTGTTATTGTAATCACTTGAACGAGAACTTTGTCTGTGTTGCTTTAAAAATTCGGTGTAAAATAACAGTTTTTTTTATTTTTGTAATAGTTTTTAAAACATATTATCAAGTAATAGATACTTCGAGCATATGAAATAGTGGGTATTAATGTATATATACAAAAGTTTTATTCAATTTAAGGTTTGATAGGTCGTCCAAGATATAACCGCGTTTTAACATAATATAGTAAAGAAACAAATTTGGTATTGGAACTATGTACCTTATCGTCATTATAATAAAATTGATTTCAGACTGCAATTAATAATACGATTATTATACTAATTATAATAAAGTTCGTATCAGAACTATCAACGAGATTGAAATGTTACAGTTCGATTAGTAATAATTGACAGAAAATTCTAAGTGAATAAAAACATAAGCCGGTCCGATCTGACAGTTCGCCATACAATTCTGTCAAAACTACGAGTATTATGGCGTGCTTAAATTTAATTTGCGTATGAGTATTTGGCCGAGAGTGATTCAAGAGGAATATATATAACACATGCATCAAATAATAATAGTAAATGCTAGTAATAACAATAAACGCTTTTTCCAACTTCGCAAACATATATTAGGTAATATATTTCTAAGCTTTGTATGGGCTATCTACCATTACAATTAGTTTTGACATAATAAAATAAATGTATGTCGGTACTTAAAATGTTATCTACCTTCATACCAAATTAGCCTAATCCATTGGGAAGTTTTAGTGTTAATGATTCTATCAAACATTTGGACAATATCAATTATTATTGACTACATTTTTTTTAATATAGATTATGAAGCACATTTTTTACGTGTATTATTGCGTTGTCATTCCTACATTTTGTATTTGAATAAAATTTACCAAAAAATATTTAAACATAATCAGATCAAACGAAAATATCAGCAAACACAATAAGTACAAGACAATAGTATAACATTTTAGAAATCGCTTTGTAAATAGAAATAATTCTTGCAATTTACAACCCTTTAGTAATAATGTTCTTTATTTAGCATATTAATTGCAAATCGCATGCCATTTCTACGGCTCGCCTAACTACCGGTTCTGTAACCAGCGCAGTAGAACGAAGCTATGGATTTAATTGTTAATCTTATTACTTTTCATCTCAATATCGTGAGCAAATCAGGTTGGATCCGGTGTTATATTGGACGAAGATGCGCTGTGCCGTTAGGCTGAAATAGTTGGTTCATATTGGGATATCGCCATGCGACAACGACACTATTAGTCAAGGATTCGTGTTGGGGTGATATCATTCTCAAAAAAGTCAATGACAAATAACTCTTGATACAACATATAGTGACACTTTTGAACGGACAAGAAACTCTGATAGTTACTCTTTTAAAAATAAAAGGTACAAGTACCTTTGTATCTATTGGTATCTTTGACAAAAAAGTCTATGCTATGTAACTCTGTATTTTCTAACCAAAAAGCAAATCTGGCAAAAGGATTTGTATCGACTTCTTTTACAGAATTTTCTTGTAATGTCTATAAGCTATGAAGTATATAGTCTCAAACTATCAGATGAACTGAATCTTATCCTTCTTAAAATAGGAAATTCTTCTCAGCTTAGTTAAAGAAGGTCATTGGTTATGTCAGACTTATGACAACTATGTTCCGTCTCATCGCGTCTGGTAGTCAGGTCATAGTTGCAGAATCAAATGAATCTTCTTCGAAGATTTAATTTAATCAAAAACAACATAGATGTCAAATGCGTCTTTACAATTTAACGCTAAAGTTAAATATCTTTCATTAAATATTTTCCGTACTACGACAAAGCCAAAATGATTGAAAGACCTTCTTTATATTTGTATGTGCCGCGTTTAAACAACTTACCCGATGTTATAAAAGAGTTATCAATAAATTAATAAAATGTTAGCGGGCTTGTTAGTAGTAGGGCTTGTGCCTTGTAGTTTCAATCAGATAATATCAAACTATACTTGTCAAAACGGTCGTGTGTTTTTTTATGTAGTCATATCTTTAATAGAAATAAGCGGTTTTTATTTTTCTATTGATAAGACCCAATTTGATAAGACCTCGATCCTCTACAGTTAACACTAATATATGTAGTATCGCTTACAAAAGTGCTTAGTACATTTTATATTGTAGGTATAATCTATGATATGAGAAAAATTTTAAGCTACTATGATTACCGAATGTGACTGTTTTCATGTTTAGTAACAATTTCGTCAAATTTGCATAGGTAATATAAAATTCTCGTTAAATTTAATTGACTAGTAAAGTTCTTGAAGCTTACAGACGCTTTTACCCAGACATCATTTTATATAAATTTATTCCCATCAATATTGCTCTACTGTGGAGTTTAAAGGCTTCATAAAATCACCAATCTTCCTGAACTGATAGTACGGGTACGCTGGCGATGTGTTGATAATTATTTGATTCTTCTATTTGTACTTAAATCTATTGACGGTTTCTTAGTATGGCATACATCATAATAATCTCGTAGCAAACTTCAAAATCTGATAAAACCAGTAAGAAGTAAGACCCAGAGCACCCAGGGTATGCCAGATTTATCCTGAATTCTTCAAACACCTATAACTGTTAAATTATGGCCAGTACACAAAATTTCCCATATTTTCACCTATATCAACAAATTCTCCCTAAGTGTACCAGCATAACGCAGCGATGCATCCCTCTCAGCGCGTCCAGTGTAGCGTGTCCAAGCGCATATAAACGGAACACTGCACCACTGGCGTACAGTATCGACGTGTACGACTTCAAAATGGTATCCTACCTTCTGGTTTTGACATTAGCAGCCGCTGTCAGCGCGAGGACAGCGACCCAGAACGCAGAAGTCAGGTCAGATGACACGATCCTAGGCGACTTCAAAGTAGCCTATGAAACATACAGAGACTGCTCAGGGACCGATCTCTCGAGCTGTCTCAAACTGAAACTGGCCAAGGCGCTGAACAGGATATCCAAGAGCGACGAAGTCACGCTTCTCGGTGGAGTTACAATAACCAAAGATAAGAATGCAGTCGAAAAGGTGGACGTTGAGGAGGCGATTCCGAGAGGTCTTGATGAGAGCTCGTTGGACAACCTCATCTTGGACAAAATCGTTGGATTCATGCAAACTCATACCATCCAGGTAATGATCTTGTAGTTTTTGTTCCTAATTTCTGCCGCCTTTTAGATATTCTGTAGCTTTGGTACTTATCGAAGCATTGTACATGATTTGAAGTATATTAATCGAAGCTTGAAGAGTTCTCATACACCTGTTGTATATTGAAGAAGTTCCTTTATATAATTATCGTAACGTTAAAAATAAGAAATTATATAAAGCTTTTAAAACATTAAGCGTCCAACTAAAGCTAGACTATGAGGAGTGGAGGTAGTGTGTCTTTTACGTTTTCTTATCTCCTTTAAAGCATGAAATATTAAAACGTTGCTTTTGAAAAAATATGATTAAATTTTTTAGTACTATTTTTAGCTTACTATATTTTTTCATATTTTACTTATATAGATAATTCAATAAATAAAACCCAGAAAATTTAAAATGAAGACAATTTTTTTGTTAAAACACACTAAACTCTGGAACTACGAGTCGTATTTTAATCGTAATTTATCTCCATGTATAATAGCATTTGATAAAGGGTCTGTGTAAGCGGTAATTATATGTACTAGATACTAATCCCCGGAAGATATTAGATACTTGTAAAACAATTTTCCATATATCTTCACTTAGTCTAAGCTAAGACGCTAAGACTCAAGTACTTACTAGTCGCGTGAGTTTTAATTTCTCCATTTTAATTACTGCAATGTCCACTTTTCTATAGTCTCCATATTGTGACGAGTTTCTACAGTAACCTACTATTGAAGTTGCATTGCAATGAAAGAAAGCTTTGCTACGTGAATTGACGGAATTACCATGCGTGTAATATCGTATTTAAATATCAAAATGTCAATGTAATGTTATTTTTAAAATTTGATAGATTTGAAATTGATCTGCTAGCTAGGAGCCACGGTTTTGCTCGCGTAGATTTTGCATTCGTAGCAATCCAGAGATAAAAATTAAGTTTGGATTCAAGGACTTATCTTCAGTCAAATCTATGATGTAGTTTTTACGTTAAAGATTTTTGGAAGGAAGTAATGACTCTTTTTTCAATCATAAAAGCCCACTGTTTTTGTAACCATCATAAATCTTAACAAATGAATGCGTGCGAAAAGCCTTTCAAATGTGAGTATTAAACGTTGTTTCAAAAAATTGCTCCGACATACGAGTATAAGGACTACAGAAAAATATAAATAATAAACTGCAATTCCATTCATTAAAATCTCTTCAGTAGTTAATGGTTCCGTTGCGAACGCTACTAATAATGCGCCCAGTACTAAATCACACATAATATTATGGTTTTGGTTCGAAATTTAGCTTAAACACAAATCTCGAACAAATGTCATAAGCGCGATTCAGAACTCAGTAGGTACTAAAAAAGTCTTTGCCAAAATCGGGTCAAAATATCAGGCTTGGATACATAGTACGAGTTAAATTATCCGCGTTTTAAGAAAATAGCTTTGATTTATATATCTCTAGTTTTATAACTGCTTCTAGTTAGATGTGATTTCTTTCATACGAATTATTATTTATAAGGCTTCAATTACCTATGTTGAGTGTGTGAATAGGTACAGGCGCTCAGCGTAAATCAAAGCGTCGTTTGCCATTAGACGATCACCGGAAATCTAGCCTATGTTAAAGGCTTTGGCCTCGATAAAGTTAATAATAATACCCCTAAATTATCTTCGACTAAAATTTAATCTTAATCTTAATCTTAATCTTAATATATCTCGTGTCACAATGTTTGTCCTCGATGGACTCCTAAACCACTTAACCGATTATAATAAAATTTGCACACCGTGTGCAGTTTGATCCAACTTAAAAGGTAGAATAGCTTACATCCCAGTATTGCCCCGGGAACGGAAATTACGCGGGTAAGCGGGACACAGCTAGTATAATCATAAAATATCCGAGGACTGCCCTCTACTCAAAATAGTATACGATATGCTCATTACAGACTTAACAAGAGGTTGCTTCTAAAATAGAATGCCGTTATCAATCATTTATATTCAACACATACACTGCAGGATTTATAAGGATTACTCGACCGCCGACTCATTATTTAACAGTAATCGACCTTCATGTAACTGTTATTTAATTATTACTTTGACACCTTTTATATGCTTCTGAATGTTATAAGTTATATAATATGATTATTAATACTTTCAGCGACTGTGTTGAACGCAGAAATTTGTATATAGAACATATCGGTTCAAGGTTTTGTATATTTTGTTATAATGGGATAATTCTCATAGGATACTATTTTTAAAAGGCCGGCAACTCACTCTAAAGCCGTTAAGCTCCGCGAGTATTGATTGACCACTTTCCATTAGGTGAATATTCTGTATGTTTGCACCCTTTCCTACTAATATTATGAATATGAAAGTTTGTGATGTATGGATGTGTTTGGTATTCTTTTACGCAAAAACGGCTGGACCGATTTAGTTGAAATTTGGTATGTAGATGATACCCTGGATTAACAATCAGGATACTTTGCACCCCGGTATTGTTCCGGGAACGGGAACAACGCGGGTAAAACCGCGGGGCACTGCTAGTCGTATATGAAAAAACTCATCGGCATCGGGCAAAGGAGGATGGGTCCGTCTTATACCTTGTTAAATGTACTTAAGCCGTTTTTGGTTTATTATTTTTCGTAACAATATTATTAATATTAGGTATTATAAGTATTAAAGGCATGAAAAAGCAACACCGAATTGCTATGCGTTCATAGCATGTAAAAAAGTCATGTTACCATAAATAAAACAGTTAAAACTAATATTTCACTGAATATATTGAATGTATCAATTAATCATAAAGTACGGGAAATTTCACGCTACTTATAAATGGGCACAGAACATGCGACCAGATCGATTGATATATAATTATTAGTTTGAATGTATATCGATTTGTTATATTCAGTTTTTTAAAAAGAAGGAATAGAATAGAATAGAAAATCTTTATTGCACTAATTGTGGTTACAGTAAGGTCTTAATATAAATTTGGTAGCTCTGCACAATTTACCTACATAGGCATGCAATAGGACACTTAGGTGTTTACATAA